>JASUDE010000929.1:0-10614 GCA_034509685.1 Colletotrichum cereale | reverse complement strand
GGCCCACTGTGTGGCTGTGGCAGTGGATTTATCTGCCGAATGTGGTTAAATACGGCCAACGACCATTCGGCCTACGGCCAAATACCGGTATTCCTACTCCATGGGCTGACCATGCATGCATTGGTGAAGTGGGGCGGTTCGGTGACAACGTTTGGTCTGCTAGGCAGCAAAAACATTTTGTTTAAAAAACAGCGTTCAAATCGAGCAAAAAACGCCTACTTACGGCCACAAAGGCTCTTCTGGTTGCAATGATATCCATAGTATTGATTCTGGCTTTACAAGGACGTACATGTGGCTGTAGAGCAAGCCATGATTCCAAAAGACTCAAGAGTAAGCCATAAAACGACACGGCACGGGATAACACTATCCCCACCATCACAGGCGTGCTACAGGCCGTTACACGAACCATTAAAGACTACGTCTAAACAACGAACATTGACATAAATGCCACCGATAAAATCTAAATTACCTATTGCCCCTAATGAAAATTGTAATGTCTTGTAACGTCGACAATAAGTCCGATAGAACGGTATCACCTCTCGCGTAGAGAAAGCATTAGACACTAGGTATTGTGAAGGACTGGCCCCGCCGGGCGTAGTGCTGCAGCCAATAGGATCTGGGCCTTCAGTGCATGCGTGCGTGTGTGTCTGTGTGTGTGTTGCAGAGGCACACTAATTAATGTACTAATTGAGATGCTAATATAACAGCTGCCGTGATGCAGAGAGCACAGACACATAGGACAGATATTACAGCGGGTGCTTAGGAGCAGCTGGCCATGATCCAACAACAGGGCGGCGCATCGCGATTCATCGTGGACGTTTCGGCTGTTAGCCAAGCCTCGCTTTCGGGCATAGCTGCAGATAAAAAGCGGCCAAAACCGAGTAGGGATCAATCAAGCAATCAAGCAGTTGGCAGCTCGCTTGTAAAGCATCTGCATCTTTTTCAATGTATTTCCAAGTGATAAGAAAGCTGACCGCACAACGACTGCAAGCAAATCATGATCTGTGAGATGTTGCTAGTATGTCTTCAACTTGGAGCGGTTCCTTCTTACAAGACCATGAAGAACCGTAACTCGTACCGTTGATTTAAGAGCCCACGGGGCGCGGTCCAGCACACTATTAAAGGAGGTATTTTTTCATCGGTCGGCGATCGGTGCGCTTATCGAGATCGTCCATGATTTTTCCGGGCAGACTCGAACATATGTGCGCAACCCTTTTGCATACTTCTGGACCATTCTTCCAAATACATCTTTGTTATCCGTTACATTTTTCTTTTTATGCAGCGTAAAACCACCCCCTCTCAGCACCATTGGTGCCGTCACGATGTAGTGCTGGCTTCCCGACGATTCAGTCTGCGACTCAAGGTGGTCGGGGCACCTTACTGAGCGAAATTCATAGGGCGTCCAACATAGACGCAAACGTGCTGCAGGTCAAGGAACAATAAGCAACGAGGCCGTGACGTTACGGCAGCCAAGGCTCGCTGGCTTCGTGAAGATGCATCGACCCCGCGTGTACTCCTGCCGGTCAGTGTCGACCGGCTCCGATCTGTTAGCCGCAAACCTGGCCCTTCCTAATGCTTTCTTTTCGACGGCACGGGGTTGAACTGCAGCAAACCTATGCCCTGGACATCACCCAACCCTTTCTTTTCCTCGTCAGCCAACCTTGGTCCTGCAGTATCCCCCTTGTGCATGCATGATGGATGATCAGATCTCGGAATTCCAAACTGGACGGCTTGCACTCAGTCGACGGCAACTGCCTCCATTATGCGCGCCTCCCCAGTCATAACGACGCGCCAACCTCGGGGTCAGCAAAGCAATGTTCTTCCCTTTCATCCACCTCTTATAGCGTCTAGCTCTCTTCCGATTTCTTGAACTTTCTCTCACCTGAGGTTGCACTTGGTTCCAAGCTCTATCAGTTCACATCCAAGAGACTTCGTTATGGCAGCCTTATCTCCTCCAATGGTAGTCATGGGACAAACAGCCCTCCCATGGAAATGGGGCTGGCGGCAACAACTTGCGGACCACAACTATGCCACCTGCAACTATGGCGACAGAGTCTACGGATCCCCCTAAGCCCAAGCGATACATTTGTGAATTCGATGGGTGTGGCAAGAGCTTCTACCAGAGCACTCACCTAGACACTCACAGACGTGCCCACACCGGCGAGAAGCCATACGTAAGTTGATACCCAGCCAGCAGATGTCTGAGTGGGACTGACGTACTACAGCAATGCAACTGGCCCTGTTGCGGACGCACTTTCTCCCAGCCAGGCAACCTCAAGGTAGATAGCCATCTTTGAAGAGTATCGGTGAATCCAACTAAGAAGCACCTAGACTCACAAGCGTCGTCACACAGGCGAGAAGCCTTTCCGATGCGAGCAGTGCAGCAAGGCGTTTGCGCAACGTGGCAACCTCCAGACGCACATGACGACACACAGCAACGCAAAGCCGTTCGTCTGCAAGCTGGATGACTGCAACAAGATGTTCACCCAGAGGGGAAATCTCAAGGTACACGTTCTGCTTCGTGTGACCTACGTTGGCTAACGTATTACCCCACAGAATCATCAGAACAAGTACCACGAAAAGACTCTCATGGAGATGACGGACTGGATCGTCTCGATTTCCGACATCGACGCCCTGTCCGACGAACAGAGAGAAATGTACTGGTACTTCGCCAACCTGTACAAGAACAGCAACAAGGGCATCAAGGGCCGTGGAAAGAACCGCGGGGTCAGCAACCGGGGCGCACAGCCGAGGACGGCGCTCTCATCCTATCCCGTCAAGCGCGTTCCCGGGTCCACCAGCCTGGCCGCGTACAGCTCGAAGCGACTCCCTCCACCAGAGCAGTACCTGCAGCAGCAGCAGCAGCAACAACAACGCTGCCACCAGCAAGGTTACGAGGTGTATGATACTGACATGGACCAGTCCTCAAGTACAAGCAGCCCTCGGTACGACGGCTTGGCTGCAACGTACTGCGACCGCGGATACGACAGCCGGCCTGCTCCTTACGAGAACCGGCCCGCTCCTTACCGTAACCGCACGCTTCTGATGTGAGTATACGCAGTCACAGTAAGGCTTGCACGTGGGAGCGCTACCTTGATGGGAGAACGCATGTAGTGATATGGGCGGAAAGAAACCTTTGAAAGAAACTGTCCCTGGCCGGAATACAAATCGATGAATAAAGCATCCATATTCGTACAGTGTTCTGCTCACATGCGATATTACGATGAAATCGAGACAAATATGCCAAACCTTGCGGGGTATGTCCCTGGTGGCTTAAAGTCAGCGTTAGCATAATAATGATATGTCTGTCTTGGCGTCGAAAGCACCCGCGAGTAAACGAGGGAACACCAGTGACCAGGATCCCTCCAGTGATATCGACCGAGCTGCAATGACCACGGTGACAGGCTCTCGTCCTTGGCCGCGCCATTCGTCTCAGTCGCCGACCTTATCCAAGGTACACCACCCTGACGTTGACCAAGGTGACCGGGCGTCGACACCCACACTGCTAAGGGCGGCAGACCAAAATCCGGTGCTGGTCTCCCAACCCTGGAGGGCTGATTACCCACCCCAAGGGTGGGTCGGGACGGAGGCAAAGTCCGTGTCAGAAGCGGAGCCAAAAGTGGCTTTGACCAGCGGGTGCATCTCATCTGGGGCCGCGGCGGGCAACACCCGCTGGCGTCGCTCTAGTACAAGGTACCACGGCCTTGCGGTGCGCCGAGCCTTGGAGCCACCCCCAAGCCCCCATGAGCCCTCCCCACCAGCGACACTAGACGGTACAGCGCACGAGGCCCAGACCCGAGATTAAACGCGATGGACCGCCGAGCCAGCCCCTGTTGTTGCCTGCCAATCGCACCACTGCGGGATGCCGATGCTCGTGGCGCGCTAGTCCAGATGGGATATCGGGCGCTGGCCAATCACAGCGTCCCCAGTTCACCTCACTTGTTCATCGCACGCTACTTGTTGGTGGTCGGCGAGATTGGGAACCGGTCCAATGAATCTTGGCCGGGATCCTCGCGTGAGCCGGGGCATGGCCGGTGTGGTGATGAAGAGTGGCACATTTCATTAAAGCTTCCGTGCGATTGCGCGATATCTGAGAGTGCTCCCACACGCGGTCTCCAGCCGCAGAAATTGGGCAAGTTGGACCGGGGCCGTGGGGATTCTGCCCGCATCCACCTCTGAGGATTTATGTATTAGATGATGGTTGTCATTCCTCTGGGCCGGACCACGCGTGGCATCGGGACTCCACAGGGCATTGCTGGTGTATGTCACGGCCAGACTGCTTCAAGACTATGAATGCAGATAGTTGCTTTATTCGTGTTTAGCAACAAGGCCCGCTGGGGTACTGCATCACCATGACTAGCCTGTCGCCTTGTGGCGTGTGAGACACGGCTGGC
Organism: Colletotrichum cereale; assembly: GCA_034509685.1. NCBI lineage: Eukaryota > Fungi > Ascomycota > Sordariomycetes > Glomerellales > Glomerellaceae > Colletotrichum > Colletotrichum cereale. The sequence continues at coordinate 6,220 of JASUDE010000929.1, read as the reverse complement.
CCTGCGGCAGTATATTTGCACAGAGTTATACAGCGGTTCTGTCAAAGCGCAATTGTATAAGAGTAGAGACCACCTCGACCCTCCAGCAGTCGGGTCACGCCACGACACCCGCCATCACTTACGTACTGGCATCAAGAGCCGACATCATGGACCTCCAAAGCAGTCAGCCATGGCTGTTGCATGCGGTATACCTGATGTTTAGCATCGGCGGTGCCGTCGCCATCCTCACGTTGAGCGCTCGGCTGGCCATCAGGCAGTCCAAGAACGACTTGGGTATAGACGATTGTGAGTGCGATACCGAGGGTGGCAACCATGGAAACTGACTCCGAGATAGCTCTGATGCTGCTGGCTTGGGTTCGTAGACAGCCGACCCGGATGACTCTAAGATGCTGAAATCCGGCAACCAGCTTTGCTCTGTCACCGCGCAGTCCATCCTCGTTGGTACGTGTCAATTCGTCATGTCGAAACCCGCTGACTGTGCTCCAGTCGTGATACGCTCTGATCATCCTTCGCGACTGAGCGATGTCGTAGAGCTTGTACTTCTGTTGAGTCACAGCCTTACGAAGCTGTCTCTTGCAGTACTCTCCCTCCGATTATTTACAACCACATGGATAACCTGGGCATCACGGGCCATGTTTGCGGCGATTTCCGCCTACACTGTCGTCATCTCAGGGTTGTTCGTCCATCGTATCATCGGTCCAGCAGCTTTCACCCCCCCAGTGATCAACGGGGATACGTGCGGCACCCTCCAACTGCCCATAGCGGCTACAGGAGCAAGAATCATTACGGACCTTCTGCTGGTCATCATGCCCATTCCCATCATACTACGTATTCAGATCAAGCCTATGGAAAAACTAAGGGTCATCCTTCTCTGGTGTTCACCAATAGCGTAAGGTCAGCAATAGATGACATATCCATGCAAGCGACTGATGAACTCACAGAGCAACCCCTTCTTCCTCCGCCCGCCTCTACTTCCTTATTTGTCTTCCACGCAGTTACGATCCTGCCAGGAGCGCTGCTATGGCCATCGTCTCCCTGTAAGTAACCAGAAAAGAGGCCATGGTTCCGACTAACGCACCAAAGACTCGTGGAAGTTAATCTCACCATCATCTGTGGTAATTTGCCGGCGATGCGCCAGGCTACGAGAGAAGTAATCAGAATCGCCGCAGCCGCTTTGAGACGTCGAGGCCCCGCGTCAGGAGAGGAGAGCTCGAGTTACGGATCGCAAGACCATTTCTATCCATTGGGAGGGATCGGAAGCAAGAACAGTAGCCAGCAGGGGATGTTACCCCTAGGTGCCGTGGTAGTCTAAGGCTCAACAAGATCATGTAGTTAATGGAACACAAGAGTATCATACGATACCGCTCCCCAACCTATGAAGAGTGAATGAGCAAGAACAGTGATGGGCGTAATGTTTATAGTCTGTCCAGCGCGGGGGGGAGGGTAGGAAGTCAATGTCTGGTCCCAGGGGAACTTGAAGCGACAACGTGGAGTCGCGAAGGGACGACCAGACACCAAACTCGTTTCTTGGTTCTTCAGAACGAAACCAATTTCGGACAGTAGCTAACCGCGGCGCACGCGAACTAGCTGACCAGTACAGACTCTCATGACGTACGCGTGGTGCATTCATCATCCAAACGACCAAGGAATACACCATGACGATGCAGCAACCTCATGGACTGGACAGGGCCATCGCGGAGGGGCCGGTTCTCGTGCGACTCATTGTACTGAACGTTGACACCGCGGGGAACCAGAAGCTGAACTCTCTGTTGAACTACAGATGAAATCCTGCCCCCCCCTTTACTGTATGACTCAGATGATACCAAACGAAGGTATTCACGAGCCCCGATAGAAAGTCGTTCTAGATGTGCGCTACTCACATCGTGGGCGCCTGTCACAGACTAGATGGTAGACCCATATAGCCCGCCTTTAGGCAACAGCCTTATCTATAGGCTTCGTCTTGCAAACCGCAATCTCATCACTTTCGTCATGATTACCACATGTCGCTACCTTTTGTGACGATACGGGTTTCTTTCTCTTTGGTCGACGTTGTCGACCTCGATTGATGCGCAACTGCTTCTACGATGATGGGCTCTGCCCCTCGGGCGATGTCGCGACGGAGACGAAAAGGGGACTCGCTACAAGGCAATGACGTTAGGTTAATGTTACTTTCGAGACAAGGAACGAAAATGGATTCAGAACTATCAAGTGCCATATGGATTGGTGCAATCGGGCATGCATTGCTCGGCACAGTCCCTCAAGGTCACGTAGACGTCAAGAAGGTGGAAAGCATCAACGTAGAACACTTGTCTGCTTTCCATTACCTAGTCAACGAGTGCCTCCATTGGTTGCTTAGCTGGGGTTTGAGCCTGTCAAGTAGTTCAGTGCCATCTCCGCGGCGTCCTCCTTCGCATTGTTCAGATTCTTTCCATCATACCAGAATCTCGCCGAGAGGGTACGTCCATGGACGGTTACTCGGCTAGACCAGGCCGTGCGGCCACCTGTTGCGCATAGTGAGTGATGGCAACATCAGGAGACTCGGCAACAAGCATACCGCGTCGATCAGAGACAATTTGGAAAACAGGGGGCAGAATATTAGCCTCACGGCAGGCATCTACGTGAAGCGGTCAATTTCCTCGTATTCAGCTGCATGATGGAAAGTTTACCTTCTAGACGTTCTTGCCAGGTCCCGCCCTTGGATGCGTCATTCATAGTATTGGTAAAATTGGTGTGTGGGTTCCAGGCTGCAATGCGGAATCAAAGCAAGCCACGGTGGGGGAAGATGATGGTGTCAAGAGAGAAGAGAGACAGCAGGAGGGACGCAATTGCGGTCCCCCACTATAATAACCCAGGATGGAAGGATTTATATCCGTCAGGAAGCGCAAACATATTGCAACTCTCCTCGTACGGTACGCAACAAGGTGGCCCCAGTCGTTCTAGACCAATCGCGGGATAGCCGGTGCCTTGGGGACGGACAGGCTCCACTGGAACAGTCGTGGAGGTCCCAGTCGGATATAGTGGGCGACAGGCCGATGGCCAAGCTTAATCGGCACCCAGAAGGTGCACCAAGACCAAATGATTTGAGCGGCGATTTGTGTACCGAACACCAACTAACCTCTTTTGTTTTAAATGCCTTCTCCGTGCGCTCTCTTGAGCCCATTCTCAAGCCGTCCTTAACCATCCTACTTTTGTCTTGAAACGAACTACGTCCGTATTTCTACTTTACCAACTGATCAAGTTTCATAACTCCATATCCCTCACATGACAGACCACCCCCTTTCAACACAACTGCGCGACTTTGCCTTGCGTTTCAACTGAGGAGCGCTAAATAGGCCTGGGGGCGTAATGGCAAGAAATGTTTGGCCGAAGGTTCGGACCGGTTGCCGCACCTGCAAGTAAGTAATGGGATTCTCCCCTTTCCTCAATACTGCGTCTATGTTCTTTGGCCCAGCTTAGACACTCAGATAACTCGTCCTTCCTGGTAATATGACATGTTCAGGTTGAACCGGAACAGATTAATGATCCTCTGTCTGGTACATTACTTTCTCTCAGGTCTGTTTCCACTAACTTGTCGTCTCTCCCTACAGATTGCGCAAGATAAAATGTGACGAGGCCAACCCCGAATGCCAGAAATGCACCAAAAATGGACAAAAGTGCGGAGGCTATGATCTCGTCGCGCCCAGCCAACGAAGCATCAACCAAAAGAAAAGACGGCTCAAAGAAGCTTCCTTGGCGATAGCCATGTGGAAAGAGGACGCACGGAAGTGGTCGTTGAAGGACCTTCACATCGATAAAGACATGTTGCGCAGCAATTTTGAAAAAGCAATGTTGCAACTCCGAGACAGCATCAACATTCTGAACGACAACACGTTTGACCAAAAAACTCTGGAAAGGATCGTTCCAAATATCCAAAGCCTGATCATCATTCAGACGTGCCACTACGATGTACTGGACTTTCCGTCACTTCACCCCCAGTACAGGTTGAGATCGAATATTGCCGTTCATACGCTCGTTATGAAGAGAAGCATCAAAAAAACCGAGCACGCGGCTAACTCAACAATACTTGAAGCCTTAAAATATATCCGGTCGGTGATTCCGGGAACGCGAAAGGACTCACGCCTCGCACCAAACGGTCAGATGATATCAGAGCACCCAGCACAGATCTGTACGCCCTTTGATCAGTGGCATAAGGAGTTACAAGGACTCATCGCCGATTCTCGGAACTACACCTTCCGACCTCTATCGAAGCGTGATAGCCTCAGTTCGATGGAGGCTCAGATGAAATACTGGACGGCCAAGATCTGCGTCTACGTGTGTCACTATCGCGATGAGTCTGTGTACGACTGCTTCAAAGACTTACTCGAGGAAGTCGTCTCGTTGGCCAAGTCCATCCTGGATAGCTACCCCGACACGCGCAACCATGCGGATTGCAAGTTTGACTTCGAGAAGAGCAGCTACTTGCCGCTCCTCAAGTTTGTCATCCTCAAATGTCGCTGGCTCGGCATACGGTATGATGCCTGGCTTATCCTTCAGAAGCTTGCCACACGGCAGAAGAAGCCGGTGATTTATAAGGAGCTTTGCGATCTTGGGCGGCGAATGATAGAAAAAGAGCACAGTATACAGATCGAAGAAATAACGAAAGATAACACAGGACGCTTCCCACCGCCTGCTGAGGAGTTGCGCGTCAGACATTACACCACGGACAAGCGATTTGCAGACTTGGTCACTGTCCAAAATGTTGATGGGGAAGGGCTTGCCAGAGTGCAAAGTACCTGCACTCAGCGACTACTGCTCCGATGCGGCAGTTATGAGCTCAACCACCTTGCAGAGTGGGTAGAGAGAACCCTCTCTCCATCGGAAACTAGCTTCAACCTCTGGCTGCTGGACTCCCATATCCAAACAGCGCCGATGAATCACGCGACCTCGAGTCGAAGCTCTAGGCGCCGATATTTCAACATTGAGAAGATCGACTTTCTCAAATACCACTACGTTGACTGCGGACTAACATGGAAGGAAGTTGAAAAGGAATACAACAAAACGTTCTCCGGCGATGATGGCAGCGGCCATGGGCGCCAGACGATAGCACTCAGAAATGCTTACTTCCGTTCAAAGGCGGTCCCTATCCCGAACCCGAATGGGCTCTTGGTGTCGGGCGAGAGTACCAAACCAAAGACAAGAAAGCGGAAAGGGCGCCAGCCAAAGGAACCCCCGATAGGGTTGTTAGGCATGCACCCCGAGCGCGCCGTTACATACTCATGGGTTTCTGAGAGGCACAAGAAGCAGTGTAAAACGCCTGGTGAGCAGTCACTAATGCTTTTGAGGGTCATCTTCATCAGAACTGACATACTAGACTTCTTGAAGCAAGCCGAACTCAACAGGGCCACGTATCAGGAAACACGCATCTCACACATTCATCTATGATTCCTTTCATCGGCTCGTTATTCTTTCCTATATCTATCGTTCTGTGGCAACTGTGTTTATGGGAATGAAGGAGCGATGCGATAGCACTGGTTGAGCGACGGGGCTGAATGCGACGAACTGGGATAATTGACACTGCATGACATTACTATGAGGGGTCATGTAATCTTGCCACTGTTGCCACATAATACAATCAAGGCTGTACGACGTAGCGCTAGGCTTTATGTCAAACTTGAGTGTCATCAGCCAATCCCAAGCACAACAATGCAGACAACACCTCGTCTGTGGCAGGTACCAGCAGTTCCCTGATGTGCTCACTGTTACACCCTCTTGCCGACTGGCAGTTGCTGACTTGAGCAATCTTTAAGTGGAAGAGATTGCCCGGAACCGAGCGCCACGTCCATGCAAAAGAATATATAGTAGTCAGCTATGAGTAGAGAAGAAAAGGAAGGTATCTTGAAGGCGATCAGTGTTCGAAGACGCTGTCCATCTGACCGTCATGACCTCGAAGACTTGGCAGGCACGATCTGCGCATCGCCAACGGACGCAGATACTTGCGCTGGTGGTGTCAGATCGGGTAATTACGAGGGCTTCGGTGTGTGCAAGCGCGCAGACAAGATGTGGCACCCCCTGCTTTGTCTGGACCCGCTCAGCCCACCATGCCCATCTTCTTGTCCGATAACGACTTGATCTATTGGCGTCGAACTGGGGTATCGTTGCGTGGGCTGGAGACCCCGTTCATGATGTTTGAGATGGGGTGGCCGTATGAGACCTGCGAAAAACTTGCCTGTTCTCCACTTGA
>JASUDE010000928.1:274-10624 GCA_034509685.1 Colletotrichum cereale | reverse complement strand
GAAGGCATTCACCCACTTCTTCCCTAGAGGTTGGGTATCACCCATCGTATGGAGAATACGCTGGGCGAAGTCCTTCAGTTGTTGATGGGTTGGTGGAAGCCCAAGATCTGCCTGGATTTGCACCCAGCTGGCCAGCTTGGCCTCCTGGCTTGCAGAAAGCCTCTGGAGGTCAATAAATGCAGTATTTCTACTTTGTATACCCTTGAGGCGATTCTGAAGTGTTGACCGTGGTATACCCCATTCCAAACATGCCTTCCGGGCGGACTGGCCGTTAGCAACAGCCTCAATTGCCTGATCAATCTCGTATTCGGTATATTGGCTCATTAGGTGATAAAGAAGGTATGCTGAAAAAATGAAGTGATTTGGATAAAGATGGAAAATGTTGTGATAGTTAGAAGTTGGAGGATGTGATGATAATGGGGTGGCTGGGAGGCATTTTTGGGTGGCCCACATGTGGGGGTGGCCCAGAAGTGGGTTACTTGACTTATCTGGTTTTCTTCTACCAGCAGGAAGCCGATTGTCTTGAATGTCACCCAATGACAGATATTGAACACAAATTTGCGTCATTATCATGTCTGAATGTGATCTGTAGAGGGAGTGTTTCCAATGACTATCGGTTGGATAGGCGGGAACGTTTTGCACCATGAGGAATTCCTTAGCTGTCTGGTGTATCAGGTAGATTCGGTTGTCGTTGATGAACACAAAGAGGCCACAAAGCTGGCGAATGTGCGACTTCAGACTGTCGTGATCGAGATCCAGATCAGCATGTACCTGAGCCTCTGCTGAGTCTGCTAAAACAAAAGCATATGGTTGAAGCTATCCTCAACCCAAGAAATGACGATCGCGTGCACATATGCCTGGTGCCGTTCATATCTATACGATTACGGCATTATGCAAAACACCCTTTAATTTTAGTTGATGCAGTTAACGCGGCATCATTAGCCGACGGCCGCCGGCATAGCAGTCATCTTTGGGCTAAGTTTGCGGATACTGCGTGGTAGGCGTAGTGATTGATGAACCCGCCGAGACTTGAGTGTGGAAATTGACTTCAGCTCGGATAATCCCGACCCCGCGTCATGTCTACAATCCTGGTCCAAGTAACCGAGTGAAGACTCGCAGAAACTGGAAGAATAGTCCTGGTGGTTCTTGCGGCGCTGGATTTGCACCGAGACAGACGAAGCCAGCCCGGCGCAGGTGCTTCTCAGAGACAGCAAGTGTCTAGACCTCGCGAGGCCAGTGACCTGGAAAAATAGGGTGACGGCAGCTTCTAGATTGTACTTCTCGACAAACTTGGGCTAAGCCCTCCGGGATACCAGCAGTGGTGGTCGGGAAGTCGGCTTACGAAGGACTGATCCTGGACTCACAATTCTCGCGGACGCCAAGGTGTGTCTCAAGAGAGGCCGTAATGCCACCCGGGAATGGCATCGAAGAGTTTGTGACTCGATCCGTGTTGAAGTCAGCGTACGTGCCGGACTCTACTGAGACATTGAAACGGTCGAAAACTCGTGGGCCCTGCCGTAGTCGGTGTACGGTTGCGATGGGCATGAAGTGGTGGTCGGCGACGAGGAACAGCCCTCGTTGTAGCAGTCGACCGAGAATGGCTGGCCCCGACAAAAAGACGCGGCTCTCCGCCCGGCGAGTCGCTTGTTGGTGCTGGCCAATCGCGGGGCAGCCGGCGACGCAAGATTTGACGCCCCCGCCGGATGTATGTGGAAGATGCTTTTCAATGAAATGAGCGGCGGGCAGCGCGGGTCCCAAGACGCTGTGACTCAACGGCCACATGGTGTCCACGTTGGCAAATACTCATCACACGAAATGGCCCTGATGACTTGGCGAGCACGACCTGCGCACCACTGACGAACGTGGGTTGTGCAGACACCTACCCTGGCGGTGGCGGATCGGGTACATGGGTCCAGCGTATAACAGCATGTGGCACCCCCTGCTTTATCTGGACCCGCTCAGCCCGCCATGCCCATGTTCTTGCCCGATAACGACTTGATCTATTCGCGTCGAACCGGGGCACTGTTGCGTGGGCTGTAGACCCCGTTCATGATGTTTGAGATGGTGTGGCCGTAGTGAGACTTGCCTGTTCTCCACTTGATTTGGAAGGGTGCTTTACCCGTGCAGGGGAGACTGAGCCAAGAAGTAGCGCAGCACCCTGACCATTCGCAGATAGGAGCGTCGGTACCGCTTGTTTCCTTGCCAGGCACCGCCAAATTGATTGTCTCCATGTAGCACATGGGTGCTCCGCGGGGCAGAGAGCCAATCGCACACGGGCGGCCCCTCGATTTCAGCCAATCATACGCTCGTCCACCAACAACACTCACACTACTCACACTGTTAGTCGCCTTCCATACCCTCTTTTGGCAACCAAGGCCTTTGGCGATAGAACGGCTGTGACGGTTAAAGTGAGAAAAAGCCACCTAAGCAGCATTTCTGGTTTGTTGTATCTTTTCCATGCATGATTTGACAGGGTCTAGTCGGTCGCGTTGAGACGGTACGGCTGGGCTGGCCCTTGTAGCCAAGCCGCCTCAAATCGTTTTCCTCACCAGCCATTCTGGTCCACGTTGACATCAGTGTGACCACCAGGCCGATCCATGCTGGATCAGCGCTGCCCAATGTATGGCCTTGAAACAGGTTGGCGCTCTCCAGGAGCCTGTAGTGGCTGTTATCAATCCTCGAGACGTCCAGCGCCGACGGAGTGTGACTCGTGAATGTGCACTATTTCTCGTCCTAATCTGTCGATACTTGGTACACGCGATCAGTGACGAGTGCATTTTGCACAACCGGCCAGCTAATATAAGCCACCAGGGTAAATCCTCTGGGCCAACAGATTGACAAAAGAAGCCATCCTGCTCAACGCGATATTTACATGGTCAAATCAGTTGCGCCTCTAGCGGCCAATTATTGAACGCTTTTCCAATTTGTCTACAGCTGCAAGGCCGACAGCTTCTCTGTAATATCGGCCACGCCATTACATCCACCTGAAGTGCATCTGGTATGCTTCATGACCATTGAACGTCCACGGCTAATATACTATTTCAACGCCTCACAGACTCCCGTTCCAACACCAACCACGACGAGACTGGCGACCGAGGGTGGAAGGTCTCTGACGAAGCGGGAAACGTCTGTAATGAATTCCGCGGCAATAGAGACTTCTTTCAAGGCCGAGAATTTGGTCAAGGAGTCAATCTTACCAAGACCTTCCGGGGGAGTGCCTTTACCCACTACAAGGTGCAGTGTGCTGAGCGAGGACTCTAAATGCTGAACAGCTTTCAACAGATCTGCTGGGCTAGCACTTGCAAGGTTGAGGAACCCTTTCGAGTCAAAGTCGAAGCTGTATTCGAGGCAGAGAAGCCCGGGGTATCGTTTGAAGAACTCGAGTTCACTGTCGGCCAGGATAGCGTCGACAAATCGGAGCTCTCTAAGGCTTTGACGCACGCCTTTGACTTGAAGGCCCAACAAATTGTCACATCCCTTCGTCTGCATCTTTTCGATGTCAGGAGAAGCGTCGAGAAGACGAAAGGCCACATCAGGGCTAACTCTCTTTCCACTCCAGAGATATTCCATGCTGAAGACTCTCAAAGTAGGCAATGTGGCGCCTGAGAAAAGTCGAGCGTAGAGACAATCGAAGGTACCAGAGAGAAGGAGGTGCAACTCGACAAGTCTCGGCAGCCGAGCAAGGAAGAAAATCATGATGATCAATTCCACATTGGCACTGTCATCTCCAAGAGCCAGAAGGGACGGGACTCCGGACCAAGACATGTCGTTGAGGAGGAAATCAACATCCTCATCGTTACCGGCGAATACATCCGATCCAACGTTGAGAACAAGAACCTCCACTTTGGCAGCCCATTCCGGGTCGTGGACGATTCTTTGAGAGATTGAAACCCATTCTGGTTCGCATGCATTCACCTCGAGGTGCTCCGGACGTTTACACTGCCCAAGGTTTTCCTGGTACATATCATCAGAACGCATCACCAGGACTTGATGCTTGGGAACTTACCTGATCCATGGCTGTAAGCAAGGTAAACGAGTGGGATTGAGTGAGAGTTCCGCAGTGTAATGCGGATATACCCGGCAACGAGGTCGATTAGGGGCATCCTTATATATTGCAACTTTGATGCCTCATGGCGCGCATCTTGGTGCTTCTATGGACACACGGCGGTGTGTATCGCGGACACGAGAAAATCCTTGCTGGTGGCGATGGCCGGAAGGCCCGTTTACCTTGCTCATGGAAAGAAGCCTGGGGTAAGGCCCATGATGTGGGTCCTGCATGCAGTCACTAATCATACGTGGTCCTACAACCAGGCTTCCTGGCTGTGCACTTGTCTTACATATAAGTAGGAAACAAGTACCAGTACATGGATGAGCTTGCGTCCGGTGTGTGTATGCAGGGAGGGTGTCCAGGCATCATTCTCAGGGCGGCATGACCCACATGTCTATGCATGACACCCGGGACGGAAGAGCGCGTTCAAAATCCTCGTTTCTTGACGCATAGCTGCGGTCCATTATCTCGATTTAGCCATTACCGATGTTCAAAACAAGCGTCCTATAGATTTTACCAAAAAGTCTTTCTTTGGTGTTTTACGCCCGTAGGTAATCATCTCCAATTAGGTCGAGCTATTCAACACTCGAAATCGAAAGGGAAACACTTATAAAGCCTTGTGGAGACTTCCTCCTCTGGATATAAAACCAGAGAAACTCACCAACACCCACAAATTTAAGAAAGACGAGCCGAAATTTCAAAATCATGTGCAAGCAAATCAACAAACAGTTCGAATGTGGGCACACCGGCTTCCACGATATCAAGTGGTGTTCCGAACTGGGTAAAGGGTGCAAAGGACCAAAGCCAAAGCATGATACAACCTTCTGGCGTACGGTGCTCTGGTTACATTGAGGACCTAGAAGCTACTTGTGATGTGGATGCCCTGATTCTTGCAACCCTAGGGCGGAAGATCAGCTTAAAGTCTGATCGGCCAACGTACGGCAGAGCGCCTCTCACAGGGGGAAGCGAGAACTACGTAGCGCTACTTTCTCTCGTTTTTCCCCACACGGAGAGCCCTCGTGCAACACCTTACGATTACCCGATTGGATACAGATCGCTGAGACGGGTCTGCCGACAGGGAAGCCCTGCTAGGATGGAGGGAATGACACTATTTGATTGGCACAAGCGCTGGAACGCCTCGGCCGCTGCTTTTGCCGCCACAGAACCAGCTTTGATAACGTCGCTAGAACGCCCACCAGCAAGCAAGGCGCTTCTTGAGCATACAGTTGTGACATGCAGTGTGCGCCGCCCGCCTTAGGTACTTCAAGTCCATATCCTTCTACGGTGCAAAACTCCATCCGCTAACGGAGCCCCACTGTACCCACCACAGGTAGGGGTCGGTGAATGCTCCATCCTTGCCTTGGCAAACCCGTCGCGCCGTACGGCCTCAGGGGGGTTTGAAGGGCTTCAAACCCGCGCCAATCAGTTCGTCGTTGAATCTCATAATCGCTGGGCATCCTTGACACGTGGATTGCCATGCGTTGGCCACGCAGCCGGTGAGTGTAACGACGAGACGCCAGTTCTCTCGCGAGACCACACCGGCGGCTAGGGCAACTCTCTGATCCCCAATCATCTACCAGGATCAGGGCAAAAGCTGATGACAGCAGCAGCCTCGCATGAATAGCATTGCCAAGAAGGTGAAAAACAAAAAAGTGATACACAGGACACTAACACCGTCAGTAAGGCAGCAAATGATACAGGAGGTCGAGCGATTTCCCTCAGTGAGATCACCAGTTTGTTTGCCAATTGAATCAATTGATAGAGATGTTTTTTCTTTCTTGATCTTTCTCCTTGATATAGACAGTGTAATTGGCTTTCGGGCGATGGGCGACGGCTGTTGTCTCAGCGTCGTGGTAGAGTGTTGTGCTTCACTTTTTTCTCTTCACCCGCTTGATTGCCACCCTGAAACGCAGCCAGCAATGGGAACGCCAGCGGCAAAGTGAGCGGGGCCTTATCTTGACAAACTCTACCTTGGGCGGCGTCATCGCGCTCGGCAGGCCATTCACGAAGTCGTCCACAACGATAACGGCCTTTGCCACCCTGCCATGGCAAGAAAGGTTCAAGAAGTCACCGAGCTCGCCCGCAAAGTCCCTCTCGCCTTGAGTCTCTGTCCTTGTACCTCGGGGTACGTGCATTACGCTACGCGGAACACACCGATTTCTTCGCGTTCCTGTCGTCCCGTGGCAGCAGGCAGCGATCAATACGGGGTAGAAATCAGCTACAGTGATTTCCGTCGTTATGAATACATAGTATTGATAGCCGCTGTGGGATACCCGATCCCGTCTGTCTGATACTGCCTTAGGAATGCCCGATACCCAACCTGTCCCGCACAAAAGTAGCATTTTCCATCGCACGAACTCTCAATGGGTGTCTGGTGGCCAAAGATGATTGACAATCCTCGACCAGAACTTGCTGCAACTGCGTAGCTCTCGTCAAAGTGTCAGCGCAATTGCGCTTGACTCCCAATTCGAAGAGCACAGCCACTAGGTTGATACGAAGGTTGATTTTTTGCTCAACGCTGCTATCCGGCGACTGATCCAGAACGTTGTACGTTTTCATGAGCATCTTCTCCGCAGCTTCCAAATTGCCCTGTTGGCGGTATGCGCCAGCAAGGTTGGTCCTCGGGGTTACCGTGTGGAGATGTTCGTGGCCGAACTTGTCCTCGTTCCATCTCAATACCTCCGCCAACTTCATCTGCGCTTCGATCGTCTTGCCTTCATCCAGGAGCGAGTTCGCATGGTTATTCAGCGCGCTCATCATTTCCGGAGCATCTTTGTCGAACGTGTCGCTCATCTTGTTGTAAACTAGACCATACCAATGGGCCGCCTCAGCCGGGTTTCTTGCCCATCGCAAGGTCTCGGCAAGATCAGTCATCGCAGTAAGCGTCTTAGGATGGGCGTCTCCAAACTGTGTTTGCGTCTTCTTGAGCACGTCGCGGTGTGTCTTTTCGGCATCCGCGAACCTGCCTTGCCGAGCACGCACATGGGCTAGACCGGACCTCAAGTGAAGTATGTCGATGTGGGCATCTTCACCTCTCCTCAGGACGTCCTCAAAAGTGGCAGCGGCGTCGTCCAAGAGACCTAGATCCTTGTACAAGACACCCATGGTATGCATGGCCGTCAAAGTTTCGGGATGCTGAGGTCCCAAGCAGTGGTTGAGATTGTCGACTACTCCTGGAATTAAGTCCAAGGCTTTACGGTATTCGCCGCAAGACTTCCACGCAACCGCCAGTTCGTGACGGAAACGGCCGACATTAGGGTTGTCGTCGCCCCAAACCTTGCGACCTTCGGTTGCTCCTTTGCTTAGCACGTCAATGGCGTCGGCATGCTTCCCTATTCGTATGTACGTGTGCGCCAAGTCGAACATCGCTCCGAGAGTGTTCTCGTGGCTATCGCCAAACTTTCCTCTGGTACGTTTGAGGATATCTTCCTGAAGGCCCATCGCCTCTTTTAATTTGCCCCGCACTCCGAGCGTCGTAGCAAGATCATTCATCGCCAACAAGGCATCGTCGTGCTGCTCCTCGATGAATTGCTGATGAATTGCAACCACTACGAGAATGCGGCCACAGCCGATGGCATCGACGATGTAATCGTGATCTTTCCGGCTATGGGGTGCCGCGAATGTATGCTGGTCATTGACGAATTCGACAGCGGCTTCCGCATCGCCTAATCGCAGGAAGAAGTCGTGCATGGTTAGGGATGTTTCATCGTGGTCGCTCTGTCGAGGGTCGTCCGTCGAGGGTTGATTGCTAGCGTTGTTCGACATCTTCAGTTAACTATCGGCGTGTGAGCTGTTCCGCAATCCACCGCAATGGAGGCTTACGAGTTTGTTAATGGAAAGAGCACGACTCGTGGCTCCTAATCTCCCACGTTATCTCGGTGGGAGTGCATGCCAGGTAAGTACGTAGCAGCCGTGGTCGTCTGGTATGGCGGCACAGGGGCATGTGCACGACGGATTGGTAAGGGTCTACAAAACGTATCGCCCAGAGACAAACACCTACAAGGCTGCCTGGACGACCTACCAGGTGAGAAGTATGTTTGCCCCGGTTGATCACACCGTTTGGCGCCACGTACGACGTATGCTTCCTGTGGGTCCGTAACCCCTGGGCGGTCTTCGTTCGTCTGCAGCGTTGCGGTCCGGCATGTCTTCCCCCTAGGTGTGAAGGGGCTTGGAGGGTTGTGAGAATCCGCGGTGGCACACAGCATTGCAAGTGGACCAAACATGCTGTTCCAGTGTTCTTGGCTCTTGATGGAGACCAATGCAGGGGACTGCTGTTTCACGTTGAGCTGCGGTTGGGCTACATTTTGAGGTGGGCGGTCGGCCTGACTCCCTATTCACGTCCTCCCGTGCCTTGATTCCATCCAAGCTTTGGACAGGCCGATCGCGGCCGTCGTGTACGAGCACTGGTCCAAAATACACCGGGCTTGGCATCCGTCGTGGTCAAAGGGGTCTTGCAAGATTTGCTCGTTTCATAGAGCTATTTCTTGTTCACTTGCACCTATCGGGTGTGCGGATTGGTGCCCAATGGTGGCTGCAACGTCTGTCGGGCCTGTCTGCACCAAAACTGCCTGGTGAGGCTGAGGAAGCGAAGACGGACATAATCCTAGCCAGGTAATCCAAAAGCGCTGCTCCCCAAAATCTGATCTGACGTTCATGACATGTAAAATACTCGCAAACCTTCAAGAACTTCCAGGATCAAGCTGACTTCCTGATACCTAGGAATAACCCCACTTCAGCACGCCGCCGGCAGACCTGACAGGTCTGCTTAGATTGTAAAGTTAGCTCTTTGTACCGATGGAGATTGCTGGTACCTCTGGTACACCCATTCAATGTCGGGACTAGATGTATCTTGGAACTATTGGTACACCGGCTGAGTCAGTCACCTCCTATTTGTTACTACCCCGCCCTTGCCAGAAGTGCAGCTAATCAGCACCAGATGGGGTACCTCGCCTTATCGATCCAAGGGAAGGTGGTTTTACAGGACAAGAGGACGAGAACTTCGGTATGCGCTACCTTCTATCGACAGATAAATATCGAAGGAGACAACCGAGTACTACCAAGCGTCGTAAGACTCGAGCCAACTGCGCCTGACGACTTGGCGTCCACGAAACGATGCAACTACTCTTCTATGCATAATTATTGCCACTGGGGGAGATATCCACACCAGATTGCAGTTTCATCTTCTTGCCCTGAACCACCTGTTGATATTCAGCGACAAGTTGCCTATAGACAAGTCTGACGTCGTCACGCTCATCCTCCGTCCCAATACCCGCGAACACCAACATAACTTTCCAAGTCACGCGTATCCAATGAGGGTAGAGACAGCTTATCTGCCACTCAGTATACTCATGTCGTTCTTCCAACAGTGCACGACACGAGGCCAGGTAAATTCTCAACGGCTTCATAAGACCCTCAGTGACTTCGTCCGGGCTGATTGACTTGCTCATTTGTTGATGAATGTCTAATTCGTGTCGAAGGCCCTGGAACGCATCGGGAGTCAAAGACTCACGGAGGGAAACTTGGGTTTGGGCGACTGAGTCCACAAGAATCTCCGGGCTCGACTCTTTATTGTCTTGCAGCTTTGAGAGAACCGACCTCCATGATGATAATTGAATAGCCTTATTGCAAATGTCGAGACAAGCTGGAATGCCGGTAGTCCTGTGATGAGGGGGAATGAGAGATGATCGGCAAACGGTGCTTCGTAGGTCACGCTGAAGTTTGATAATTTGCGCTGTTGGGACAGGGTGTTTCCTATATTTGGATCAGTTGAGCTCCCTGCAAGACTCGTATAACTTACGTCGCCTGTACGGTCTCTTGGTAGCATTGCAGTAAGGTCAGAAGTGCCATCCTGTTCTTTTTCGTCATTTCGCCCATATTCTGGCATTGCTGATGTATGAGGCTCAGGCTTTGTTCGAAGACTTTGTGATGATAGCTGGGCGATTGGAAAAGTTGCTCCAATTCCTTAAGGACGAGCATGAAAGCTTTTCGGATCAATGTATTGTTTTCGGCCACAAGTGTTTCAATATCCATGATGCAAAGGGGGCTGTCGAATAGCCGAGAAACCAAGTATGTTCATTGAGATACTGCCAATATATCGTCCGAAAGCGCTGAAGTAGTAACCAGCAATGACTGGAAATGCGTTCTGAAGGCAAGGAGGGCCCTCCCATCCCTTTAACCGCCATGATCCCCACCTTCAGAAGGTAAGCGAGGCCATGGCTCCTATCTGCACGAGCGGGGTAGCTGATACGCGCCGACGACGAATGTTACCGCAGAACGCAGGAGCCAATTGAGTGATCCCAACA
>JASUDE010000925.1:0-10632 GCA_034509685.1 Colletotrichum cereale | reverse complement strand
TCCTGGCCACTTGCCGGCACTCCGTGGTCGTCGGTAGATGCCGTGATCTTTGGCGGCTCGTCATCGTCTTGGACGTCTTCCGAGTCCGAGTCCGAGGAGATCGTAACCCTGTCGATTTCATCGGCTGGGGCTTCTGCGGACTCCGGCACCGTCTCCTCTTCGGCGGCGCTGATGCCCCCCCCGATGGCCTCGCTCTCAGTGCTTCGAACTGCCGGCTTCTGTGCGGGTCTGTCTGCCTCGACAACGGGTAGGTTCTCTTTGAGTTCCCACACGACCTTGAGATTCTCGCCTTCCGCGTGCGACCGCTCGACGACTCCTCGGGCGGAGCGGAGGAGCTGGTGCATAGCGATGCGAAATTCGCCACCGTTGCCGACGTTGCCCTCCCATTGAACTTGCTCGTTGTGATAGAGCGCAACACGAATGGTGTCCGTGTCCTTGTTGAACTCGAGGTTCTCGGAGAGGAGAATGGCTTGGAACTGCTCCCAGCTGTATTCCACCGCCAGACGCTCCGAGATGGGAATCGAGGCGGGCGGTAAAAGCAGAGTTTGCATCATGTCTTTGTACTCGTTCGCGGCGCCATCCCTGCCGTTGCGGATGGTGAGCTGGGCGTACAGCAGCGGGTCCTGGTTGACGTTGCTTGCCGAAGCACGGGATGGGGCTTCGGACACGAACCCGTAGGTCGACGCCCTGCCGGAGGTGTGGTCTTGGAGTCTCCGGAACGAGAACGAGAAACGGTCCAGGGGGACCACGCCTTCTGGCAGCGCCGGGATCAGAGGGGACGGGAAGCCGGCGCCGAAACCGGCCGAGGAAATCGACGACCCGACGGACCGCGGTCGCTTTGCTTCCGTGTCCGCATGGCCGTCTTCGTTGAGAGGTCTCTTCGCTGTCGGCGAAGGGCCTGTCCGATAAAGTCGTCAGTATCACGAACTCGCTTGAGGTCAGCGACATACCTGGGGATTCGAAGGTCGAACCATCACGCTCTCTGAGTTGGAGCCCAGTCGGCCGACCGCGTTGGGGAGTGTCTCGGTTGGATGCCATTGTCGATGGGGAAGCGATAGTACCGTCTTCAGGATAATAGTGTAAGAAGTAGCAAACGATGATGATGTCGGAAAGCTGCTGCCCAAAAGAGGAGGGGAATAAGTAACGTGGAAGAGCGAGGAATAAAATATGAGAAAGATCGTAACCAGCTGAGGATCGAAATGGAGGAAGGAGCTACGTACGCGTAGCAACCAAGGAAGGAAGGAAGCAAGGCGTGGCGGGCAAACATGATGGGACGAGTCGGAACGCAGCGAGCTCGATTTCGACAGATTGAGCGTCTTGGATGAGAGAAGTCACAAAGGGGCCAAGCATGGAAAGAAGTCATTCATGACGATACCCAAACTGCTAGACAAGGTACCAAGTCATATTTGCCTGCAAATCGCTTCGTTGTATTACACGCAAACAGTAGCAGTCCGGGCATGCCTGCAGTGTTTGTTTGCTCATTGTTGCCCTCCCTCTCGCATTCGTCAAGCGGGCGCTGGCTGCAGCAAACCCTCGTCAATGGCCAAGTGTCACCATTGTTCCCTCACAGAAGACAATCCAACACAATACTCGTCATTCGGCGGTCAAGATGAATAGCACACGTATTGTGCAGAAGCCTTTGAACTCTTTGCCGAAACAGTCGGTTGAGCAAGCGTTGGGAAAACCCAGCGGCAGCGAAGTTGTTGCCGTTACATACCATGGTTTCATTCTCTTTCGTCTATGGGTCTCAAGGAGCATCATGGCTCTTTAGTCTTGACAGCCGAGTGAGATTCTCGCGAGAATGCTTATCAACAGGAAGCGTCACATTGCTCCAGATGGCTTCTGCTGCCTGACGCTCTATGTTGAAACTTGATGCTCTCTGCCATTGGGATTCTAAGTGCTACTAAACTACTGTTCCGTTCCTAAAAAGCCATACAGAGGCCACAAGCCCTCATGTCTTCTAGAATCCATTCCATGGGGCTAGCGTACGTGACGTCTACGGCTATTTTTAGGCCATAGTCGTGCATCACTGGCAATACTTCCTCCCGTCCGATGCCTGCCGTGACCATGCCAACGGCTCGCCCCTCTAAGTTGAAGACGCACGCACCAGAATCGCCGTGTTGGCTAAAGGCGTCTCGAGGGTTCTTGCTGTCGGCCACAATGCAACACTCTCTAGAGAACGGTGGTTCGCCGTCTCTGGAAATCCTGCGGACAACGGATTTCACTTGGTTGAACAGCCCGAATCTCAGCCCCGATGCAGAACCCCTCATACCCACGATGGATACTCCACGGGGGTGCAGAAGCTCCGAAACTGCGAGAATTCCTCGTATCTGGATGGTTAGGTCGGTTTGGCAGGTTTGAATCTCGATCGTTGACACGCGACCTCCGAAGCGTGATTGGAGGCCAGTGCCATCAATGCAGACGCGGTTAGAAAGAGCTGACAAGTCTCTCTCATGGCGATCGGCTTGCAGCTGTATCAGGCACCAATCGCTCAAGTAGCTGGGGGGGTCGCGCACTCCGTAGTCTCTGCTGTAGGCGACGTTGCCAAAGACCTTGTTTTCCAACACCTCGCGGCTGTCGAAATGCTTTAGCACAGCTTCCGTCATCTCCTGCTCGCCTCTAAGTCTGGCAATGATCTGAGATCTTCTGCCATCATCGCAAGCCTCCGCCCTTTTCTCTTGTGCGCTGATCTCTTTATCCGCCGCGTCTCGGGAACCTTTGAGCTGCTTCACAAGCTCTTGTTGAGTCCTGTCCGGGAGGTGGATAACGGGCTTGGCGGGCAACGTCTCTTCCCCCGGGAGTCGGTTGCCCTTCTCTTCCTCGCCATAACAGACGTGTCGGCAGGTTAGAGCGAATACTTGATTGGGATCGCCGCCACTGCTCCGTAGATAGAGGCACTTTGTGCCTACTCTGTTGGGGTTGTCTAGAGTCGCGATGCTGGTGCCCATTTGGTCGGAAAGCTCATACATGTATGAGTGAAACTTGGGAGGGTGGTCATGGAGGCTTTGTTGCAGTACTGCTGGGGTGGATGTAAGGTTGGCTAGCGTCGACTCCTTGATTTCGCAGTGGACATTGAGTCCGTGATCGAGGAGGGCGCTTCTGCACAGGCGAGCGACCTCATCGCCCGCTTTCCACGACAACGTGTTCGGGGCGACCGAGATGAAAAGAGTCACAGGCATCTCCTCGCCGATGTATCCGATTCGGAGGACATCGACTGCCTGCCACTGGACCTTCTGTTGCGTAAGGATGTCCAGTACTTGGTTCTGTAGCGAAGACGGCTCGTCGTTCCATTTGGCGACGATTTCGTGCTCCCCAACGACGGTCAGAATTTTGGGCTCCGGCGTCCATTCATTGACGATGAATCTGCGCGGTGTCGAGCTGGAGCGGGCGACGAGCTTGGGCTGACTCGGGAGGCCATAGTAGAATTGTTCGCACTCGACGTCGGTTGGCTGGCGCAAGGTACTCATGTCTCCCTAAGATATTGTCCTCGCATGGGGTGTTTTCCGGCTCTGATATCGCGTTTTGGCTACTGGTTCCGTGACTGAAAAGGCCCAGGACGAACTCTTGCGGTGGCGGGAGGCTGGGCTCAGAAGTAAGACCTGGGGCGATAGAGACGCCATAGTATGTACTGGAGGCAGAATCTATCTCCGTTAGCAAGTGACCCTGATAGCTGTTAGGCCGTAAAGTTCGCGGCTCACCAGGTAGAGGCGAAAGTATGGCGTGGTATCCGCTATGTCTGCAGTTCTGAAGATGGAAAACGGAGAGTTGACGTGACGAGGCCAGGTTGGGGCTGAGGTGACGGCAGAACGACCTCAGAGAAGCAGTCGTTCATGCGCCATTGCAAGAAGCTGGAAGTTGCGGCCACTCGAGGTGCGTACTGCCATCTCTTGGAGGAGTTGGGCAAGAACGAGGGCGCACCTTGTCCTCCTGCATTCTAACACCGGACCCCCGGCATATTGAAGCCGAATACTTCTAGGCAAGCGCGATGAATTCATGTACCTGTTGTATGAAGAAAGGAAAAGAACTATTGTTGGTTGTTGCCGCAAAGACCGAATAAGTGGAAGGAGTAGAGTCACGTGACGATCACATCTCGTACTTCCCCTTGAATTGCTGCTGCTCAGCGCTCAGGGCAAGTAACATTGAATTTTGTCTGCAATCGATTGAAAGAAAAGCCATTTGTGTATGTTGCGGACGTTGAGAGTTGGCAGCCGTTTCGATGATCCGTTCAAACGCTCCTTCCGAGTGGAGATTTCACTGCTAGGTAAAATGGAAGGCCGCGAAACAAACATGGCAGAAGGAGGTAACTATTTCGAGTGACAACTTGGAGGAAGGACTAACGTAGTGAGAGACAAGAAACGAGCTACCAGGCAGGGGAACATGGCGAGAAGTTGAGGACTCGCAACGCAGGGAGTTCGATTTATTGTCTTCCGGTCGATTAGGCGTCTTGGGTGAAGGAACTCGCAAGGGGGGCAAACATATACATGTTTGTTGTACAATCAAACTGGCTAATTATACGAGCCTCCGGTGGGTGATACCGCGTTGAACATAGAAAAGCTAACTGAATGAATATGATTGCGAATGCGAGCGTCATGAAGCGGATGGCGGAAGCATTCAGGGTCTATTGGGCACGCTTTCAGCCTGTTGGATAACACTGGCTGCCGCTTACCCCTTGAAGTCTTTGTTGACAGACCAATTCTCGGCCATCTCTGTGATACTCTATGGCGAAGACGACAGATCAAAAACCTAGGTCGCCTCACGCAGTCGGAATACATTACCGCTCACGCAGGCCCCGAAAATCTCCCTCCGTCCCAGACAGAACCATCAATCGCAAGCCCTCTCCACCCTTGCCGCCGCGCTTGCATTATTCCGACATACTCTCAGTACGTCTCTCCCTCTAACAGTCTCCCCGCCACTCAGCGTGGGGCCTGGATTAATTGGTATAGAACCGCCCGAGATGTCCAAGCCAAGGCAGCCCGATGTTACGTATACCGACGAGCTGATTTCTGCCGTGTACAAATCCGTCCAAAAGACGCCCTGGACCGGTCTGGCCAGGAGGACGCCAACCCCTCAACTCGTCCAGGAGGAGGGCCAGCTACAAAAACAAGTGAACTGGGCAGCCGGTACCGACGAAAAGCGACTCAAGGCAGACCACCTGGGCTGGGTTATCCAGGAGCGCAACAAGCTTTGCGACGAGACATACCCTGTAATGTTATGGTGGCGCCAAACTGAGCTGTTTGGCAACTTCTGTGGAATGGAGAGAAACAATATGGATGAGTTCCTCCGCATAATGGTCGAACACGGATATGTCAAGCAAACCGAGGTTCATGGTGCCAACATCGACCAACGCCACCTCATGGCCCACCACCACATGACCGCCATCATGGCACAGCTCGTCCAACCCGCCCAATATCTCCTGGCCGCTCTCACTCCCAACCAGAAGCAGGTGTTCGGCAGCATGAGAGACATCCCCGAGCCCGACACGGAATCTGAGTCGGATGAGAAAGATAAATCGGACGAAGGCATTCCGGACCATGGTTCGGATAACCAAAAGCATCCGCTGTCCTGGGATAGCGATGAGGAAACGCACGAGATCTAAGGCCTACGTCCGTACGGGGAGAAAGGCAAAGGGATGGCGCACCTATGGTCGGGTCGGAGACTGCCTCCAGCGGCTCCAGCGAAGCCTGGGCCGCCTGAAGTAAACTCACAGCCGGCAAACAGACCGGGAAGTGACTTTTTAGGTCTAGATAACACCACTATTATCTCGTCATCGTTTTGTGGATGTATGCGACTTGAAATGGGTTGAATGGGGCTAGTCTATTGGTGAATATAAAAGCTGGGTCTTTCTGTGCTCCCTCCTCTCGCCAAAGCCGCTAGTTTTCTGAAGTCCACCTAGTCATTGGCTCTTGATAGATGTCTGGTCCATGGGGCGGTCCCATACATAATCGCACCTGGCCTCGACCCCATGCTCGTAGCAGTAGTCGATGTCGTCCTCCCAGCCAGCTCGGCCACATTTGTCGCCGACGGTGTCAATCTTTAGAACTTGGTTCAGTGCGGTTTGTGCAGGAAACATGTTGAATCTACCTAGCGTGTCCGACTCGCCGCTCAGCGGCCGATCCGCGTCAGTACCCTTGAGGTGGCCAGTACTTGGCAGTCGGCCGGCACAGATATCAGAGAATTCGGTCCGTAGTTCAGTATAGTCGTCCCGCTGGAGGCTGGGTAGGTCTTCGCGTTCAGTATGAGCGAGGTGTTCAAAGTCGTAGGGGTACGATATCTCCAATTGTCGGCTCGCGGGCGCATTACCACCTAAGCCACCCCGCTTTGACCTGCGGCGGGCGAAGATAGATGAGATGAAGGTGTTCTTTCGGGGTGGCATACTGCTATACTTTAATAGTCTAGAAGAACGTCTTGAGAGTTTGATTTTCATGGTTCCCAGTGTGTGTTCCCACGAGCGGTCCGAGTTTCGTAAGTGCAGTGAGGAAGATGAGCCCGAGGACGTGGTATGAGTGTGATGCTTTTATCCACAGCCGAAGCCCTCTTTAGCGATGGCGGTCCACCGAAAGCAGTCTCGAAGGATTCACCAAGGTCGTCGTGGTGGGTGTTGAAAGAAGATGAAGGGTAGGATGTTATCCGGTGGAGGACGGCGGCGGCGGCGGTGCGGCATCTTTATTGTCGGTACTGGACTTCCTTCGGTCTGGCTTGTAGGCCAAGTGATATGACAGTGGAGCGGTAGCCACATCTCGTTTCAACTTGATATTGAGGGCGAAGTCGGGCCAAACGTCCCCCCTCTCAAGGAACCTTGCGTATTCTAGAATTGGCCCTAGTAGATTGAGGCTTTCCCTGTGCTTTCCTCTTCCTGTTAACCTTTTTGTTTTCATGTCGGCTGCCTTGGAACCTGATGTTTCGGTGTCTGGATGGGGATATGGGGTACAGATAGTGTAAAGCTGTTTGTGATATTGAACTATGATTGGAGAACGTTGGTTAGATCTCGCAAGTCTTCCACATTGGACACAAAGGCGTCGAGTGAGTTTGTTAGAGGGTCTAGGGTGGTGGAGTATACCGCCACCGAGGTCAAGGGGGAGCTCTGTAGGGCCACTCGAGGAAAAAAATGGACAAGGAAGTGTTTCACCTCTGCCAGCACACCGGCGTCTTGCTCAGCCGTACAAAAGAGGATAGGGAGATCACGGGGGTACTATCCTCGTCATACAGAGAATAAGCTGATGGCACTTTTGTCAGTAAGTATCTCTTCTTGTCTTGTCTGAAGAAGCCAAGGATATGGGTTATATTGAAAGACTGAGACTTGATTCTTCCGTAAGAGTCTCTTGCGACAAAACGCTCCTCTTGATGAACCGAGTTCATAGGGCTGGGCTATCGGCATCAAACGAATCGCGGGAAGCCTGAAATTAACAGGCTTCTTAAGTCGGTCCTTTCTTCGGGGGCTCAGCTACTTCATGAGGTGTATTCCAACGGCACGGGAGATTCGACTCAGGGGTAAATGGCTATGGGCATACTACGAACAGAGATGACCAGTCACGGCGTGATTGCCGCTGAGGAATGGCTCGCCGCCACATTACTGCATGAAGCAGACTGGGCATGAGCACAAGTTCTGAGCAGCTGATTAGAGCTCGAGCGTGACTAGTGTGAGACGATCCAAACCGGACCAGCTTCCACTTATGGCAGGTATCTGGAGTGAACCGGCTCATGCATCGTCTCACGAGGTCTGGATCAAGCTTAGCTGGACCTTATCTGAGTATGCCTTGTCCGCTAATCATAAGTCGTGTGACTTATATGAGACGACCCAAGAACCGGATCTACTTTCACTTCAGGAAGATATCTGGAGTGACTCTGGTTCCAATAAGGCGTTCTCAAAAGGACTGACTCAAGGCCTATCATCTATTACGCAAGTAACCCCCTGAGGTGAATCCAGGCTACCCCTAGGCACGGAGAGTAAGGTATTGGATAGGCTTGGATGGAATGGTACGACAACTCTGAGACCCCCTCACACTTGCCGACATCTGAGGACGCGCGGCGTGTCGTATTTGAACCGGATGTCAGGATGTCGTCTTGAATTTCCGAGGTTTGAAGAAATAGCGTCAGCGACCCGGAGACCTTCCGGCAGCTTGCTGGTGTCTATAGCATACCACAAGTACATTTGCACCTTACGCCGTGGTAACACCTGACCTACAGTCTATGCCATATCAAAGAAGATAAACACCAGCTTCCTTACCACAGTACTCAGAAAACTGCGTCTTACAACTGCCCATCCACTTGGGATTCTACTGTAGAGGGCTAGGCTACACCTAGCCCGATTGGCCACATGAGGGTCTGGGCGTTTGACCAGCCATCGCATTAGAGCAGTTTGATATTCACGGACTTCAGAGCTCCAACCTGGATCTCCTTCACGGTCTACGAACGCAGGCCGGATTCACGTATTTGCATTTCGATTCAGCGCCGTCTGCCGCAACAGTCGGCATGAAGGATCTGCTATTCTACAATTTCGCTCGATGGCAGGTACACGAAACTGACGACTGCAACCTCATCATGCCAGCCAATGACGGCCGAGCCTTCTATCATACAGTCTCTCCGTCGCAGTTTTATCAATCACATAAGCTTACAGACCAGTACCTCAACTATCTACACATCCTACGGTCTGGAGAAGAAGAGCAGGGCGGTTTTTGTACAGGATGCTTATGAGTGGCCGTCAAAGACGTTTGAGCCTCTCATTACTCAGTTATTGCCATCGTTGGAGCCAACTCTGGCTTCCGTGTCATCAATGACCGGGGTCTTGGGTGTTGAAAAGCCCATTTTGGATTACCCACCCCCTGTTATTGGAGGCGACGCCCCCTGAGCGAATTACATTGGGTCCATGATATATTATGTGGAGACCAAGAAAGAAACATACACTGTGTAAGCATCTACAAACTGCTGCTAGCTCTGTCAGCAGGTGAAGCGTGGAGCTCCCATGTCAGGAATGGACAGGCCCAGTGGCAGTGCCGAATAATGCTTTGGAATACTGTAGAGATAGACAATGCCACAGTCTGGCGCATACGATTTCGGCTGGCTGACTGCCAAGAATCCGTCCGATACGGTGTTGCATGGGACTGACTGAAGTTGCATTTCCTGCTTGAGATCCATGACCAAGGGGGTGGTTTTGGCGGGCCACTTGGTATGAA
This sequence comes from Colletotrichum cereale, assembly GCA_034509685.1. Classification (NCBI taxonomy): domain Eukaryota; kingdom Fungi; phylum Ascomycota; class Sordariomycetes; order Glomerellales; family Glomerellaceae; genus Colletotrichum; species Colletotrichum cereale. The sequence goes on along the minus strand of JASUDE010000925.1, from coordinate 1,462 downwards.
GGCGAAGCAGCTAATTCGTAAGCTACTCAGTCGAACAAAGGGACGTGCATAACCAGTAATACCGGGTCAGATACTGATCAGCGCCATAACTCGCAGTCAGACGACAGGCGAAGTCGCAGGCCAAGAAGGAAGTGCAGAGTGGCGCGTTTGAACAGGCGAACAAGTCACCGCGCATCCAACTGGCCCTGGAGGAGGTTCCAAACGAAGAAAAGTTGCGCACATCAGCAGGCCACGGCGTCGACGGACTAGAGAACGGACCTGTCGCGAAAGAAACACAGGGTCGGCTTGTAAGTTCGTTACATAGTTTCGAGTCTTGCCCACAAGCTCAGCTTACATCGGAGCGATCTTGGAGTTGAGGCTCTTGATCGACATTTAAGAGATATGTTGTGAGAGAAGAACCCTGTTTTTAGAATCCGTATCGTACTCGCTTCCTATCATTGACTTGACTAATCTTTACAGTATGGGTTCGTTGGCCGGAGTCATTGCTCCCGTAAGGGTTTTGTCATGGCGAACTGTCGGTGTCCTCTTTGTTGCCTGGATTGCATACCACTTCGTACGTGCGCTCTACAATGTGTCCCCCCTTCATCCCCTTAGCAAGATTCCCGGCCCGAAGCTGGCAAGCGCATCTTATCTGTACGAGTTCTGGTTCGACTTCGTGAAGAATGGTCGCTACACTCTTGAGATTCGACGCCTGCACGAGGTCTACGGTTTGCGATTCCTTCCCACTGGGCAGAAATGTGTTACAATGCTGATTCTGGCCAAGGACCGATCGTTCGCATCAACCCTGACGAGATACATTGCAACGACATCAACTTCACCGACGAGATCTACGCCATCAACGGGCGCAAACGGAACAAGCACGCGCACCAGCAAAAGAACTTACCGGCCGCGTACGTTTCGCCATACCAAGACTTTTCCACGCACGAAACGTACTAATGACCTCCGTAGCCAAGCCGTTGCCCACTCCGGCACCATCGACCATGACCTCCACCGAAGGCGCCGTGGCGCCATGAACAAGTTCTTCTCGCGGGCTCAGATGGTCAAGCTGGAGCCCAGGGTTCACGCCTTGGCCCAACGGCTATGCGACAAACTCCTCGCCGGGGCCAACAACCCTGACAAGGTGGTCCCTCTTACGGAGGCGTACAGCTGCTTCACCTCTGACGTTGTATCAGACTACTGCTTTGGTGAATCATTTGGTTTTCTTGACAGGGAGAGTTGGACGCCCAACTTCCGTGAGGCGGTATACGGGCAGTTGAACCACATATACATATTCAGGTTCTTTCCGTGGCTCAAAGCGATTCTTCTTGTGGGACCCATGTCAGTAAACTAGTCCTCGCGGGGGGACGGTTCATTGCTGACGAAGGATCCTGTAGGTTCAAAGACTATTTACCTAGAGACACAGCATTGCTCATCGACGCATTCGACGTAAGAGCCACCCCCTAATACACAGAATTGCCCGGGA
>JASUDE010000924.1:0-10681 GCA_034509685.1 Colletotrichum cereale | reverse complement strand
CCTCTTGGTCGTCGCCTCACTTTTTGAGTTGACTATCCCCCCCAGGTTGGGATGGAGGCTTTCCCTCAATTTTCTTTTTGATTTGGTTTATGAAGTTTGTGTAACCACAGGCTGACGATTGGCCGGTGACCAAAGTCTGATGGCTGGCAGAGGCCATGATCGAGCGTCGATCGCGGCGCGTTATCGTGAGAGACCTTTTTTTTCTTCTTTTTTTTCTTTTTTTCTCTCGCTCGCTTGGAGAAAACCATTACTGGCAGCGAGGCGGCAGCCTTGGTGGAATAGTGAATATTGGTTTATCAAAATACATGCTGCTGTGTTCCTATTCAGAACTTTCCATCTTGGATGGACCGCGTATCACAGAGTCAAATCCCAGCGGGGACGAGGGTAATCCAGATATCCGGTAGACCCAACATGCTAGTAGTGTTATGCCAAGGGCGGATTCGACATGCAGGCACAAATACTTCCGGATATGCTCTGCGGCAGGGACCTACTGTGTATATCTGGTGCTGGGTCTGCTCTTGGGCCACGTCCCCGGGACGGGCTGACGTTACACGTGCTGGCAGACACTCTGACCAGGCAGGCCTTGGGCTGATCAGACCGAGACAGTTTCCGTGACGGTTAATAATTGCATTGTCATCGAGATTGCTGCCACAGTAGAGCAATGCATCGGGCAATAGGCGGCATTGCTTCCAGCGCCCTGGCCAAGCGTTGGGAGGTTGTTGATCAAAACCATTACTTACCCCCTCACCGGCGTTTCCGCAGCAGCCAATACCTCGTCGTCTGGTGTAAGCGGAGCCAGACGGTGAAACGACTATCCCATCACGAGCGGGAGACCCGTTACTCCAAGACCGAACCACACAGGAGGCAGAAAACCTAATCGTGAGTAGATTGACAGCCCTTTGATGAAGTCTGTGAGATCGCGCATCACATGGGCGACGCAAGGATCGGCCGGTTCTGCAGAAAGTCTAAGAGCCTCTGGGCTCCGGGAAACCATTCACGGGTACTGCGCCCCCTCGTCGCAACCGAAGAAAATCCGAAGTGTCCCTCGTCCGACGGACACATACATAGTACATACTAGTACGTGGTTGGCTTGGAGTTGACTCCGAGGAGCCGCACCGATTCGCTGTCCGACTCGGTGTCTGTCCTGACTGTCCCCTATACGATGTAGACGCTGTTTCGGGTGCGTCCCACTTCCCGGCGGGACTCACATATTCATCATCATCAGATCGAAACAATGCTCTTGTTGGTTTTGACTTTGCCCGTTCCAGCAAGGGGTGAAAAAACGTGTTTCTGGCCGGGACAGGGAGCCGGGGTCCTCCCTGAGCGGCTTTGTCCAGCACAGCACCGAGTCCACAAGCGGGCGGCAGTCGAGTTTGTGCCACGATATCGTAGCATCGTTCGCGGGAGAGCAAAATGAGAAAAAGTACGGACGGGAAAAACAAATAATTACGCGATTCGGATTCCACCGAGGATCCGACGAGACGGAAGAGGGCTGAGCCCATCGGGAGTCCCGTCGGCCCCTCTCCCCCACACGGGATGCCGAGTAAGGAGAATGAATTTCTCTCCAACTGCCGTTGAGTGCCACCTTTGGGATACGTGACGGGTTTCGTTTCCGTTAAAGCAAACACCCAAGAGGCTTGGTTAGGCAGGGTTGGGGCGAGAACGGACTGAGAGGAGCAACAGGACTATGGGCGGAGTCTAAATAGAGTTTCTCTGCTTAGACGACGAGAGAGAATAACTGCACATCAAACATTTGACCCCCCACTTCTAGGCATTGGACCGAAGCCCTTCTCTCGGGCCCAGCTCTGAGTGGTTGGTGGGACGGGGGAAATGGACGATGGCGGCAGAGGGAGGGCTCGGCAGTCCTTCTCGAAGTTGTCCACCGAAACATAGCAAGCATGAAACATCACAGCGTACGTCCCCGAAGGTATTGTACACCCGTTTAGGGAACAGGGATGGCGTTGCGTGGGCAGTTGGGCCGGGCGCAACTTTAACGTGCCTCTCGCACTAGTAGTAGAACCCGATACCATCAGGACACGGACTCTGCTGCCCTGTGTATGGCATTTTGTTGGGCGAGAGCACGAATGGCAAGGCGCACTGATCGCGTTGATGGCACCCCTTACCGCTGATCGGCCCAATGATGGCAGATGACGGACGGGAACTTGTGCCCAGTTCCCGTGAAACATGGCAGCCGACTCCTATCTTGCTTCCATCTACCTAGGATAGATGGTAGGTACGATGAAGCGTCACGAACCTTGAACGCCTCGTACTGGCGACTAGAGGTAGACGCCCAAGAGAAGAGGCGACAGATATGCTTGGTGTTAGTTCCCTCATGCTATCAGGCGAAGCCAGGAGGAGGTCATCATGCAGCTCGGCCGCTTGCCAACCGACGATACTGACCTGGCACACGCTAGATACCTGGAGCCGGAGACATAACACAGACGCAGGTCCAATCACATCGCTTGTGCCGAAAGCCAGGCACACACCACCGCCTCCTCTTTGGGCCTTCCGTCCCATCATACACGAGACTATGCAACACTTTGACAGAGGTTCTGCGGACCCGCAACGTGAGGGAGGGGGGGGGGAGGGGGGGAGCTTGGTTCGCTTGGTCTGCTCCAGAGACCCCTTCGCACTCCTTTCCGCAGATGGGCAGGCAAAGGCCAATCCGAGGCGTCTGAAAGCAGAACCCATTCATCCTAGACATGTCAAAAGCTTCAATGGGCGAACCTGCCCGGCTGGCTGCGAACGGGTCCCTTGGGGAATACGTTGATAACGTCGTTTCTCCCCAACCCCCACATCGACCCGAGGTGTACTTCTCGCCATCCCGCCAACTTACATCAAACAAAAAGCTCACCCCCGACGGGGAAAAGTTATACGATTCTCGACCTGATACCCGGGGAATCGGTTACGTGACGGGCCCCCTTTCCCCCACAGTGTGTTGCGACTTGACCGATCTTTGCCTTGTTCATATTGACCGCATCGTATCGCATCGCATTGAGCTGCAGAACCTGCTGCCAACGTTGAAACTGCATGGAGTTACGCGCGCTAGCGGCAGCAACGAATCACAGTTTAGCAGCCTCGATATGAGAGCACCAACGTCAGCGGCGGCCTCGTTTGGCCTGCTGCTGACTGCGTTCGCGCTCTCGATAGTCGGCGTTGCCGGAGCCGACCAGCGGGACCTCCACTTTGGACAGGAAGTGCAGCTGTTGGTGAGACAGCAGCAGCTGCCCGACCTCAGCAACATCTCGACATGCGGAGTGAGTGGCCGAGCAAGCGTTAGGGGGCGTACTACAGTCCACTTTGACTGACAAAACCCCTCCCCTCGCGTAGTTGAACTGCCTCGTTCAAGGTATCCAGGCGGTCGGATGCGACCTCACCAACACGACGTGCTCCTGTGAAAGCACCGGCCTCGGTCAGCTGGTTGCCCCTTGCCTGTTGGCAAACTGCACGATGCAGGACTCTCTAGGTGGGTTGGCCTCGGACCCGAAAACTGGGCGCGCTCGGCGTCCCACAAGAGACGGAGGAGGGGACATTTGCTGACCATCACGCTAGACCTTGCGAAGCTCCAGGCTGGACAATGCAACCTTCCGCACGAGTCCCAGACGACAAAGGTGCTAGCTATCTTGATTACGGTGTACGCTATTGCACTCGCTGCTGTTGGCTTGCGGCTGGTTGCCAAGAGCCTGTCGAATACATGGAGTCTGGACGACGTCTTGATAATCTCCGCCTTGGTAAGTCCAGAAAAGAAAAAAGAAAAGCCACAAGATGCATGAGATGTGGTACACGTGACTAACCCATATTCTCTAGGTTCTTACCATTGCTCCCGTGGCCTTTATAATTCTAAGTATGTTCCGTGGCCCCGGCATCGTTATCATGAGAGAGCATGGCTGACAAGCCACAGTGGCAACAAAAGGATTTGGGAAGCATATTTACGACCTCGGACCGGGCGACCTGTCTAACATATTACGGCTCCGTGAGTGAAACCATGCATCAACCGTCTTTTTTCTCCCCCCGGGCGACAGCTGACCCAGATTTATCAAGTATACGCCGCCGAAATAGTATACGTCTTTGTCTTACTCGTGTCGAAACTTTCTCTGGTCGTCTTCTACTTGAAGATCTTCACCGTACCAACGTTCCGCATCGCCACCTTCTCACTGATTGGGTTTCTCGTCGTCGGACAGGTTGTCATCGGGTTCCTAACCATATTCTCCTGCCACCCCATCGAGCTGTTCTGGAACAGGGACATCCACACGGGCGGCTGCCTCGATGTCAACCAGCTGGCATACGCCAACTCGGCACTGGCCATTATCCAGGACCTGATCATCCTCGCGCTGCCCATAGCGATGCTCCCAGGTCTGCAGATGAACCGCAACAAGAAGATATCGATCGCCATGATCTTCGTCGTCGGCTCCATCGGGTTCATCTCCACAATCATCCGGCTGCAGGTCCTCGCCGTGTTCGGCAACTCCATCGACCCGACGTGGGATTACGCGCCTGTGGTGTGGTGGACGACGGCCGAGCTCGGCGTGGTGATTGTCTGCGCGTGCGCGCCCATGATACGCAACCTCATCGAGAAGCTGTTTCCGGGATTCGCCCTCTTCAGCAAGTGGACGTCGCCGAAGCCCTCGAGCGACGGCAGCTTTCCCTCCTCGAGCGGCAGCGAGAACTCAAAGAAGACGGGGCGGCATCAGAAGTTCGGGCGAACCCACAGCCCCCCCCAGTTCAGCGACAACTACATCCGCCACCACCTCACGAGCCCGCTTGGGCCGCCGGTCCCGCCGAAGGATCGGAAAAAGACAACGTCCTCCCACTACCGGGACATGTACGCGTATCGAGGGGCGGAGGTGCCCAAGCCGCTGGTGGAACCCTCGATGCAGCCGTTCGATCTCTCGTGGAGGTCCACGAACCCCTACGGCATCGAGAAGGAGACCCTCAAAGACAGGGTCGGCAAGACGAATTACGACATAGACATTGAGATGCTCGAGAGGCAAGCGAAGAAGGACGTGATTGTGGAGGAGGACGAGTTCTGCCCTTTCTGCGGGCGGCGAGGAGAATGCGAACACATGTAGCAGCATTGAGCGATTTCCAAGAATCCAGATATCCATTTGCTTCTGCATTGAAACCCGCCCCCAGTAAATGCGTCAGTGTTTGTCTGTCATAGTACGACACAGTACTTACGCAGTAGTACTCCGTAGGGACTCGTCCGTCCGATCGGAAGTAGCCCGAGCGGGTCCACGATCCATCCGATCGGCATGGGGCCGGGTATCCACCCGGAACAAGCCGGAGATGGGGCCGGCGGGTTATACCCGGTTATGATTCACGATGCTGGCACTGATAACAAATTGCACCACGTTCCCAATCATCGATCCTCCCTCGTTATCTCTCTTCAATCGCGCCTGGTGGAAATAAGCAAATAATTCAAGATACGCGGAAATGCGGGGCAGCACACATCGGGGATGGTCGTTCGCGCCCATCTCCTCATTCGTCTTTCCACCCCGACTGCGATCTCCCTTTGATCCATCATCCGTGCTGAAAAGAAGCCCGAGTCCGTCCGTCCATCCATCCAGAAGAAGAAGAAGAAGCTCAGAACTCCAACGATCTTGGGAAGCACAACCCCAGAACGGCCCGGCTATGAACACCGACACAACGGCCAAATGTAAGGATACGCGCACCAACACTGGACCTTTTTAAGCTTTTGTCGCTCCCGCCCCGTCGCATGTTCCCGCTAACCCCAAGAAAGCCTCCTCCGAGCCCTCGTCTGAACGAATCTGGATAGAAGCCCGCGTCGCATCTCGACCTCGCAGCGACCGTGAAACATGCGCGTCCTCTCCCTACGGTCTCTTCGGCTGCTCGTCGCGCCCCTCGGCCTCCTCCTCCTCCTCCAGATCTCCCCGGCAGTCGGGTGCGGTGGGGGATGCAGCGCCTCGACTTCGCAGGACCCGATCGCTGCCGTCCCGCCGCTGGCCGTCGAGGGGGACGATGGCATCAGCGTCGCCACGCGAGCTTACTGGATGCGCCAGGCGAACCTGGCGCTTCCCAACCCCTGCCCGTTCGCGGCCTTTGGCTCCGTCGTTGTCAACCACACAGCTGCTGCGGGGTTAGGGGAGTTAATCTGCACCGGCGCCAACAACAATAGCGGCTCGGGCAACCCGACGTTTCATGGTGAAGACCCCCCCTCCCTTACACCCTAAAGCAAGGTCTGCTTGGTTCGTTTGCCCCCAGGCGCGCTGACTGCGAAGCACAGGCGAGATGGTGGCCATCAACAACTGCTCCGCCATCTTCGTGGACCCCGAGGGCCCGTTCCAGATGACGCCGGCCGAGGCCCTGGCCGCCTTCGCCGACCTGACGCTCTACACCAACGCCGAGAGCTGCCCGATGTGCGCGTCGGCCATCCGCTGGGCCGGGTTCAGGGAGTACGTCTACGGCACGAGCATCGACACCCTCGTCCAGAAGGGATGGGGCCAGATCCGCGTCAGCTCCAGGTACATCTTTGCGCAGTCGACCGGCCTGTCCCGGCAGACGGGGCTGGTCGGTCCGGTGTTGGTGAACGAGACGGACGCGTTTTTCGCTTGGCAGTTCGTGCCCGATGCGTCCTGTCCCCGGGGCTGCTCTCGGGATCGGGTCCAAGGCACGTGCCGCCCTTCATGAAGTTGTCCCACAGAGGGAGAGAGAGAGAGAGAGAGAGAGAGGCCTGGGTATTCCCGGGAGAGGGGTGGGGTGGGTGGTGCGGCAGCGAACCCGACCACGGATGTTGGGGCAGGTAATGTCGTCCATAGTTGCAGCTGGCCTTACTTTCCATTAGACTTGCAACGGATCATATGCCGTCACCGTTTGCCCTCCAGCATGCCTACATGTGAATTGAGTTTCTCGGTTAGAGGTCTGACACTTCGTGTGTCGAACTCACGCATCGCTAGCAGATATCTAGAGGCACAAAAAACATCTGCCGGTAACGTATGCCAGTCCGTGGACACCGGAGGAGAAAATACCGAGAGGTTTATCTAATGGGGCAGTTGATAATAAACACACACTGACCGGAATGAAGAGACCTACATAACGACGCCCGGGTTGGGGTGGGGGGGCGTTTGCCTGTCCGTCTAAAACTCGGGGCGCTGCTCTCGTGACATTGATAGTCCAACAAGGCAATGTGTGGCTCTCGTAATGCAAGCGAGTATTTATTCTAAACATCGTAATTCTGCATTCAGTAACGCTAAAACCCCCAATGTCTTCTGGGACCTTAAAAACTGGAAGTGACAGGCCGCTGTAAGTTTATGTTTGCCCATTGGCAACTGGTGTTGAAACCTTACAACTTCTGCCATAATTCCTTCCATCTTTTACTCTACTCAAGGCTGATTTATAGGTATAATTGGACACTCTATACGACCCTAACGGTTAGCTTGCTCTGGCATTAAGGGAACCGCAGTTAGCCGAGATTTATTGCCGCACGTGAAAATCACTTAAATGGCGTGATTGGATAGCCGTTGCTCCGCATCCTGACCCGTCGCATCCGACCTCTCCTCTCAATCTTCACCCATTACCTCAGAGCTAGGCCAAGAACCGGCGACTACCTCCTTTGATAAGACCTCGTAGGCGTGTTCCAAGATGACCATGTTTACTCATTCAACGCCGCCGGCGCCGCAAAGTGACTTGAAAACAGTCGTTGAAAGTCGGACTCGGGAGTGGCACTTCCATATCTATTTCCTACTCCAATCACCCAAAGAGACTGCTGCTGCACTCGCCCTCCGTGATGCCGTCTTGAGGCTGCGCCGTGATGGTAGGTTGAGCGAACAATTCGCGACACAACAGACGGGGCTTGGCCAGTTACTTAACACTCTGCCCAGGCGCCTTCGTTGCTGTCCCGCTATTCAGGGTCAATGAGCATCCCATGGGACCGCACCCCGCAGGATCCTACGAAAGTAAGCGATGCTAGCTGATATTATAACGTCGGAACCGAGAATTAATCGGATTTGTCTAGTCTGGGTACCGGACTCTTCCTTTTCCGATGTGTTCTTCTACTTGGCATCGAACCGAGGCAACCTAAGGTGAGTTTACGTTGGGTCTTATGTCGTGTGCCCCGTCCTTGATTTGACCTAATAAGCTTATGCTCAACATTGTCTAACCCGTTCAAGTGTCCTTGTCCACCCGTTAACTTCGAGTCAACGACGAGATCACGAGACCCGGAACGCCTGGATGGGTACACCGTGGCCGATCTACCTGGATGTTCTGCCAGCTGATGGCGATGTTCCGCTCCAGTACCCGGAACTGGGACTGGGCTGGTCCACGTCGCCTAAACAGAAGGTTTCCTTGGAGGAGAGACGCCGGAGGGGCGCGGAAGTCGAGGCATTACTGGCCAACGATCCAGAGGCTGCCCCTGCACCCAGCGATCTGTGAAAACCTGGTATTCTGATGCCTGCCTTGAGGGCTATTGATGTCTATTCGTACTAAGGAGAGTATATTCATCTCCAATTCGAGGCAAGGGAGGGCTGGCTAGGTTCCTGGACACATGCGCAATCGAGAGCTGTAGCGAACTAATACCAATGAAATCTTTCAGGTTCCTGTGTGAATCAGCTGTGGCTAAATCGATCAATTGGTACCTCGCAGGTTTAAAGCATAACCGCCTTTAGATGGGGAGTTGCTGTGATGTACGAATAGTTGTGAAGGATCAAGACGCGTAAATAGGATCGAAAAAGAATCGGTCGTAACTGCAATGATATGTTTGCTGCCCTCACAAAACAAATATAGCATTTCTTCTGGCTAGAGCGGCTGTAAAAAAATAACCCGAGTCTTGCTCAAAGCAGGATTCCAAACTTGCACGCCCTCAACTGGGAACGCCTTTATGCACACATCCGGCGGTAGTCAGGGCTTGAAAATCAGATCTAACAAGCGTCCTAGAACGCCGGTCCGCTGTACTAAGGGCAGTAAGGGGGTTGCTTTCGGCTTCTACTGTATTGCGACCAAAGCTTCAGATTGTTAGCCTCAGTACGATGTAACTCCGACGAGAAGTCGCACACAAGGATCTGTTTGCGGGTCACCGGGCCAATATCAATAGTCTTCTTAGGCGACATGCATAATTCGTATGAGGGGTCGCGGTAGTCCAGGCTTAGGTCATTGCATCTTTGAAAAGAAACGTAGGACAATGTTACAATGTAGGCAATCTTATAAAGGTGTAGCTCAAAACTAAGCCCCTCTTTATTTGCCTATTTACCACATCCTACCAACAAGACTCACATGTACTCAATCCCGTGTTGATTTACTGCCCGTAAGTTCGAACATCATCTTAGACTGTCTTGATTGAGCACATCGGTAGCCTGGAATTTAATCTGACCGCAGCTTCAGCCCAAAAAAGCACCAAATACTACATTGAATATGAAACAAGTCGCCTTCATGGCCGTCGCAGTGTTCACAGAGGTGTCATTCGCAACCTTCTGCGCGGCGTCTGCTTACATTGGGTCAGGTCGGCCTGGGAGCTGCACTGGACAGAACCTTGGGTACGGAAACTTGTCTCGGAGGGGTGTCAGCGAGTGTTTCACGGCAATAAACGGTGCTTGTGGGCTGATCGTCAACAAGGAAAGAGGAGGTTCCTGTAACTGCAGCGTGAACTTCTTCTCGGGGGGAGATTGCAATCAAACCTTGGTGGGTACGCTGGCTTGTAATATGATCGGTTCATCGCTGCAGGTCAACTTTGATCACTTCAATATTGGATGTTACTAGACCGCAGAAACAAGATCATTTCTACTTGTAGGGTGCTTTAGTAACAAATTGATTGCGAAATTATCATATCATTTCCGTCCAGTCATCAAAGTTGGTACAAGTGATCAACAATCCTGCTGCATGGCTCACCAAGGATACTTTCGTATGTCATCTTCCTTTCCCAAATCTAACCCTCGACCCAACTGCTTTTCATGCTCATTGTCAAGGTACTCCAACAAGACCTTGCCATACTTCTCTCGGCCCTTGTAATTAGCCACTTCCTCATCCCAGCTGCGTATAGCGCTTGCCAGTCTTCCAGGGACGTAATCTTCTGATACCAATTCCGTGATAGGATGGAAATAGGTGCGAATCGTGAACACAATCGCCTTGGTCTGGGGAAGTCGACGTAGAGATTGCCTCTCCGAGCGGAAGTAGTGATGCTCTATGGCTCTGTCTTTCTCAGTCGTACTCCAGCTGACAACAGGACTGTCCTCTTCACCGATACTCGTGCTCCACGGCAACGAGTCGTCGACCTGAATGAAGTAGTTGTTGCGAGAGTATATTTGTTCGCAACGCAGGCGCTTGAAGAAGCTTGCCATGCCGTTATGCAGCTTGTTCTTGTAATGGGGGACGTCGCCGGATGTGTGGATCTCCTCGAGAGACATGCCAAACTTGTCGCTTAGTCGCCAAAAGCCCGCGAGGAGGATGGCTCCGGCGAGAAAGTAGTACTGGCCATCTGGCCGCTCGATCATAATCGCAAGATCGTCTTGGACAAGCTTGGCGGCAATGGCCATAGGGTCTTCTTTGAGAGGTCTTTCGACAATGTTGAAAGAATCTCCTGACCATGTGTTGTCAAGTCCGACGGCGGTGCGTTTGAACAACGTTGGGTATCGGGCAGGCAAATAAGTCAAAGCACCCACTTTTCGGTCACCCCTGCATTTCGGTCACCCCAAAAATGATACTATCACAACCACCACTACCACTTTATTCACTT
>JASUDE010000923.1:0-10727 GCA_034509685.1 Colletotrichum cereale | reverse complement strand
TTAAGGAACTATTAGAAGTTAAATTAGTTAATAGCGCTTACGCCTACAGTTATTAGGATCCTAAAGTTAGGGATAGAAAGCCTATTAAACTTACTACTTTTTCTTTTTTTTCCTTTCTTTTTAACACTATAACTATAACGCTAGTAAATACTCTTATTATTATAGAAGTAAGAGCTTTAGGCCTTATAGTAAAAGTAATTAGTATAAGGAGTTCCTAAGAGGGACACACACTTAAAATATAGCTTATAGACCTAAGTACTAGTCTTTTTATTTTTAGTTATATATATATACTTTTTATAATAGCTATAGGGTATAGTATTATAACCTCTATAGGCCTAGATAAAGAAACTATATATAGTAGTAACACGTTTAAACACCTTAGCTATCTATATACTCTAAATAGTAGCTATAAAGTAATAAATAAAAACTTATTAATAAAGGTTACTTTAACCTTTAGTTCTTAAATATATATAACTATAGTCTCTTAGGCTAAGGTATTTAAGCTAAAAGTTTAATTATATAACGCTAGGCGATTTATCTAGCTATATCTAAAGAATAAACGCAACCTTAAAGTACTTATTTTAAGGGATGTTAGGAAGTATCTAGACTAGTAAAGCAGTAGCCTATAAGTAAAGTTAATAACAGTTAGAGGAGGAAAAGAAAGAGACTACGTAAATATACCTAAAGTTAATTATTTATAAGAGATATATATGGAGGTAAATTATTTACCTTCTTTAAAGGTATAGGTTTAGTATTAGCCTTAAGTAGCTAGAGGATTTACTTAGTAGGTAGGTTATAGGGATAAGGTTAATTAGTGTTTTTAATACTATTAATTAAGAAGCTATAATTAGCTATAGTTATAGGTAGTAATTCTTAGATCTATACTATTAATAAGGAGAGCTTTAGGTAAAAGGAGGTTTTTCCTTTTTTATATATAAAAAGAGAATCTTTATAGGATAAAGAAATAAGAAAAGTATTTAACTAGATAGGTTAAATAATAAAAAGAAAAAAAAAAGAGGATATTACTAGTAGGTTAGTAATATTAGTAGAAGAGTAAAGGTGAATTTATTACGTAAGAGGAAGTAAAAAGAAGTAAGTAGATTTTTTCTTTATTAACTTACGTATTTACTAACTTTACCTTTTTTACCTTTTATATAACTATACCTTACACCTTTTTCTTTATAGGTTATCTCTATTTCTTTACCTTTAAAAGAGATAATTAAAGGTAGAGATTACGTTTCTTTATTCCTTTTTATTTCTTTCCTTAAGTTTTATATCTACTAGAAACATTATTAAGGAAGTATTTCTTATAGACTTTACCTTTTTACTATCTAAATAAACTTAAGCCTAATAGTAATACATTAAGTTTATTATAACTTACAAAATTAATTAAATCTATAAATATTATTATAAATATAGTTAACGTAAAGATAACTACTAAAGATAATAGTAAAGTTTATATTATATAATAATACGCTTAGTAAAGTAAAGATAAAGAAGCTCTATAAGAAAGGCTCTCTATTTATAATAAAAGTAACTTTATTAATCCTATTACTAAAGATAGTTACTATAAGTAAGTCTTATTAAGAATAAGCTAGCTGTATTAATATTACTAACACTTTAGTTTAAAATCCTCTATAGCCTTTATAAGCTAACCTAAAGATACTCTTACCTACTAATACTAGCCTTTAGATAGGTATAGATAATATCTTAACTTAGGAGGACCTTATTAAAAACTAGCTACCTATAGTAAATATATATAGTAAATAGATACCTCTTTTATACTATTAATAACTTATAGCTAGCCTATATAACCTTATTAGCACCCTTAAAGCTAAAATTTTACCTAAACTTAACGACGTTTATATAAGACTTATATACTTAGTCTAAAGCCTATATAAGGCTAAAGCTATTACTACTTAGCCTATCGTTAGGAGTAAAGCCTTTTATACTAGTAAGTTAGAACTATAAAATATATAGCTTCTACTAATAGATAATCTTAACTTTTTAATTTTCTATATAAGTATAACTATTTAAAATAAATATATTTACTTAGGTCTAATAGTTAACTAAAGAACTAGCTAGTTTTACTTTTATAATAATTAATAGAAGAAAAAAGAAGCTAAAAACTAAATAAGGGTTTTTCTATAAGGTATTAAAAAAGCGTATAAAGATATCTTAGTAATAGTATATAAAGTTATAGGCTAATAAGTAACTTTAGTTAACCTAAGTAATACTAATATTCCTCTTTAGGTATTAGGGCTTAAGTTTCTTAATTAGGTATAAGGCTTCCTCTATATAGGCCTATAATACCTAATTACTACCTCTATTACTAAGGCTAAAGAGAATTAGCTTAACTATATAAGCGCTAACTTTATAAATAATAATATTCCTAAGGAAGGATAAATCTTAATTACGCTATTTAGGAATAACAGACCTAACTAAAAGAAAGAATAGTAAGAGGCTATAAAGGCGTTAGATTTCCTAAAGGTATCTAAAATTATAACCTAAATACCCTCTAGACTTTTCAGCCTAAGTAATAACACTAGTTCCCTAATAGACTAAAATACTCTCTCTTTATAAGATAAATCTAAAAATAATAATAGTATTATAGAACTAACTACTTAAGTTTCTTAGTCTACTTAAGATATAACTTCTTCTTTACTACTATAAGTATTACTACCTAGATTACCTTTTTTACCTCTTACGCTAGTACCTTTTAGTTATTTAGTAATTTAGCTACTAAATAGAGTAGAGAAGAACTACTATAGTAAAACAATTTAAAACCTAGCTATATAAAACCCTATTATTTATACTATAAAAAACAAGCTTTACTAAAGTACTTATTATTTTAACTTATATAAGAAACCTAAGGGTAAAAAGGCTAAAAAGAATAAAAACGTTACCTTTAGAGAAGAGGTAACTAAGTCTCCCTACCTTACGCTATTTAATTATTAGGTCTACTAATCCTAACTAATAGATACTTTTAATAGTTATAATATATTATAGCTATAAGGAAATCTATTACCTAGTAACTCCTACTTAGTCTTAGTAGCTAAGTAGTATACCTCTCTAAGTAAATTATATATAGGTTTGTTACGTAAGTATCTTATTACTTAATATAGTACTAGTAGGCGCTTTAATAACCTAACTATAGGAGAGCTTAACCCTATTAAGCTTAAGTATACTACTAAACTATATAATGCTATAGGTACTTTAATACGTAGAGAGAACCTTAATAGTAACGAAGTATACGCCTTTATTAAGCTTAGCGTTTATAAGTCCTTAGTATCTATTTAGGCTTCTCCTCTTAGTTTTAGTTAGATACTTAGTTTTCCTATTACTACTAATACTATAGATATTATCTATAATTAAATTAACATTATTACTAATTCTAACTACCTTATCTTCTTACTTAACTATAGTAATAATTATTAGGCTATGTTACTAGTTAACTAAGTTATTAGACGTATGTATTTTACTAACTCCGCTTAGACGTCTAAGTATAATAAATTATTTATAGATATAGTTAAAGTATTATAGAATTAGTACTACTACTTAGGAGCTTTAATAGATACTATTATAGTTACTATATTAAACGCCTATATAGTAAATACTAAATAATAAGATAATAGCTTTACTTATAGTCTTTATACTATAGAATAGGTATAAACCTTTTTCTAGCTTAAAGTGTTATTAACTAAGTTTACCTAGCTTTATTAGTAGGATAAGAACTATAAGATTAATAGTAAAGTCCCTCTAGCGTTATAAATAGTATTTATAATTATAATAGAGTTTTATAATACGTAAAGCCTTTATAATAACCTACCTCTATATAAAGTTACCTAGTTATATAATAACTTTAGTAAAAACCCTGTTTTCCTAGCGCCTCTTCCTTAGTTACGTTAACCTTTAGCTATGCCTACGCTTCCGCCTATTAATACGTAACTAAAGGAGAAAACCCTACCTATAGCTCTAAATACGCTAGGTAATTTACAGACTTAATCTGCTATAAGCTTTAATAATTCCCCTTTTTTAGATCTACTATCTAATCTTCCTAATAAATTTAACCTAAATACCCTTATTAGGTAGGTTAGTAAGCTAAGCGTTTAGGATAATAATAAGAATAATAATAAGAATAATTAGGGTAGCCTAATAGATCTAAGAATACCCCTACGTTCTTTATACCTACCTTAGCTAGATGTTTTAAATATCTAGAGTTACTTCTATAAAGATTATATTAATTAACGCGTTAACTAATAAAAGTAAATTAAATAAAGCACTTTTAGTAATATTACCTATTATAACTTTACCTATCTACCCTCTTAAGAAGGCTAGTTTTAACTTTATTAAGCTTTTAAATAGGATAAGGTGTATAAGGCTTAACGTAAAGAGTTACGTAGTAGTAATTACTATAGATTATAAAATAAGGTTACGTATCTATAAGGTCTTACTTTATAATAGTAACTTAGCTATTATTATAAGTACTAAATACTTTATAATATTTCTTTTTTTCTTTTATTTTATTATTAATTAATATACCTTTAACGTAAGGAAGCTTAAATTAGTCCTATAAGGACTTATAACTAATTTAAGGGGGATAATTATAATAGGGTAAAGTAGTCTTACGTTAAGGCTTAAAACAGTAAAGTAAAAATAGAGTCTATAAGTAGAAAGGCCCTATAGTTATTATAGAGATATATAGTTAATATATAGTTATTACTATAAGCTTATTACTTTTATATATATTAGTATTTTTATAATTTCTCTATTAATACTTTATCTTTTTAGATTTTCTCTTTAGATTAGGTCTAAGAATTAAAAGACCTATTAATTAGTATACGCTTTACTACAATTAGAGTTCGTTAGAGGTAGGTGTAGTTTTTATACTTTTCCTTTAGCCTTCTTAGCTAGTAGGCCTAGCGCTTTCTTACTAACTAGTATACTTCCCTTTTATCTAACGTATACTTCTACTAAATAGTTACTACCCCTATAGAGAATATACTTTCTAAATATAAGAAGAATAAGCTTTAGTTTAGTAACCTTCCCTTTTATATAGTATTAATTAGCTTTACCTTTATATATTAGGTAGGATAAAGTAACTCTAAGGTTATAGGTACTTTTTTACTACTTTAGTAATTAGACTTAATTTCTATTCTAAAGATTATATATATATATAATACCTAAAGCTAGACTATTCTCCTTAATATAATTTAAGACTATATTACTAATCTAAATATAAAAGTTAATAACTATATCGCTAAGGCTAACGTTACTTATAAGATTACTAATATAGTAGTAGCTACTACTAAGTCTTATAAGCTAGTTATTCAAAAGTACTTTAATAGTATTTACTAAATAACTAAGAATCTATATAAAAAGGCTAAGAAATCTAAGTATCTAAAGGCCCTTATTAATAGCTTTAACTATTAACTTTAGAAGCTAACTTAGAAGGTTACCTTACTTAATAAGAAGGCTAATAACCTTAATACCTTTAATAAGTTTAAAGGTAATAAGTTTAAGGCTTTTATTAATAAGGTTACTAGTATAAAGGAGAAACTCTATAACACTATTAAGGATGCGTATACGTTTACCCTAGCTTCTTAATCTACTTACACCCTATTAGTTATAATTCCCTAGGGTACTACTAAGTATATATACTAACCTAACTTACTAGCTACTTTAGCTTAAAGTAGTAGTAAGAAGTACTATACTATAAGAATTAATTTTAGAGATAATAAGTAAAAGAGAAATATATAGGATATAGAAGAAAGGTAGTAGAAAATATAGTAGATTAATAGTAACTTTTTTTTTTATATTTTAGTATACTTAAGATAAGTATTTCTTCTAAAGGGAGGTACTTATTATAAAATAAGGTAGATAGATAGGCTAGAGGAGGACATCCCTATAGGTATATATATATTTATATACCTATAGAGTATATAATCCTTTATACTATTAACTTCCTTTAGTAGGAAGGTTAACTATAAGAATACCTTATTTCTAAGACCTACTATTTATTTTATAACCTCTATTTAGTTTCCTTATTATTACTTACTTCTATTATTCTTTACCTTTATACTACGTTACTTTACTAAATGCTAGTGTAATACTCTATTACTATTATAGCCTTAATATTCCTATTAGATCTAAAATAGCTACTAAGAGGGCTATATTACTTACTTAATAGACTATAAGATAAGGATTTTACTACTATTTAAGTATAAATTAAATAACTTATTATATAAAGTATATTAGCCTTATAGGCTTTAGAAATTAATAAAGAAGAAGGTAATATTATTAAAAGATAGTACGCTAAGGCTATACTAAGTAACTATAAAGCCCCTAAGAAGAAGTATAGATATTTATAAGTAACCTTTACTTTTTTGCTAACGCCTCCTTTATTACTACTAGCTACGTTCTTTAGTGCTTTAGTAAAGCTTAATATAAGGGGTAGAAGTGTTAATAATACTACAAAATACTTTACTTTATAAGTAAATACTATAAAAGATTATAATAATACTATAAAATACTTTACTTTATAAGTAAATACTATAAAAGACTATAATAATAATAATATAAAATACTTTACTCTATAAGTAAATATAGTATTAATATTAGTAAATATATTACCTTTTTCTACCTTACTTATATATATATTAGTAAAGAATATACTATCTTTTTCTATCTTACCTACTATATATATATTAGTAAAGAATATACTACCTTTTTCTACCTAGCCTATATCTAATATATTAGTAAATATACTACCTTTTTTTACCTTATATAAATAAAATACTTTTAAACGTAAGAAAGGTATAAACGTTACTATAAGCCTTAGTAAATTAAAGGTAAATATCTTATAAATTTTATTTAAAGTAGCCTTTCTTACTAAAGTAACCTATAAGTAAATAATAGGTAATTTAACTACTATAGGGACTAATTACCTTTATATTTAGGTAAAAAACCTAATTAGTACTTATTAGTAAATACTTTACGCCTTTCTATTATATAGTAAGTTAAAAAACTACCTATATAAAAGTAAATTTAAAGAAGTAAAAGAAAGCTACCTATATAGCTATAAAGAATTATAATTATAGTATAAAGTAGTATAAAGAGAAGCTATAAAGCACTAAGTACTTAGTTACTAATAGGTATATACCTATAAGCTAGATAAGTATAGTAAACTTACTAAATTTAAAGTAAGACTAGTAATCTATAGTAATTAATAGGTAAAAGATCTACATAATACTTATATAGCTATACTTATAGGTATATCTTTTAAAATACTAATAGTAATTACTATATAAATTAATTTAAAGCTTCTTTAATATAACGTAGTAAATACCTTTATCTATATAGAAATTAATAAAACTATATATATAGAGATACTACTAGGCTATTACTATATAAGCTAAATTCTCTAGCTTTATAAAGTACTATATAGCCTCTACTAATTACTATTACTATAGTAAAAGCACTTTAAGAAAAGCCTTTATAAGCTTAGGTTTTACTATATAGTAAGTAGAAATTACTACTAAATAAAAAATAGTTTTATATTTTTCTTTTATATAGATAACTATATACTTACCTTTTACTATAAAGATAAGCCTACTACTTAAGAAGTAATAGTAGCCCTTTAAAGATAATATTACTTTAAAGGTAGTAGGCTACTTTAGTAGTTCTTAGGTATTAAAGTACTATATAATTAAACTATAAAACGTTTTTAGCTATTATAGTTAGTATACTATAAAGAGGCTATAAAGTTATTATATAGAAATAATATACTAAAATTATTATAAAATAAGGTAGATAGATAGGCTAGAGGAGGATATCTCTATAGGCACGTATATATTTACGTGCCTATAGAGTATATAATCCTTTACGCTATTAACCTCCTCTAGTAGGAAGGTTAACTAGAATAATACCTTACTTTAAAGACCTACCTTTTATTTTATAACCTCTATTTAGTTTTTATATTATTACTTACTTCTATTATTCTTTATCTTTACACTACGTTACTTTATAAAACGCTAGTATAATACTCTACTACTATTACAGCCTTAATATTCCTATTAGATTTAGAATAACTACTAGGAGGGCTATATTAAGTAGTAGTATAACTACTTTAGTTTATACTTTATAATATTTTCTTTTCTTTACTAACTTAAGGTAAAGATATACCTCTACCTTAATAAAAGTTCTAAGACTTTAAAAGTAGTATAAGTAAGCTCCTTTAGCTAAGGTATATTACTAAGTTATAGTAGCTATATATATAGCTTAAATAGTTCCTATTATATAAAGTTATAAGGAGTTTTTCTAAAAGTTTATAAGATAATATCTTTAACCTTATATTTATAAAGTTTAATAGTAATACACTATACTATAAAACTAATAGGTAGAATATAAACTTCTACCTAAATAATAAATATACTAATAATAACTATTAGGTTAAATCTACTATGAAGATAGTAAAAAGGATTATTAATAATATAAAATAAAACCTAGCGGTTTCCTTAAGATTATTTACTAATAGATTACCTATACTACTTTTATAAATAAATTCCTAGACCTCTTAGTTATTAGAAAACCTAGTTATACTAGAAAGGAAGATAATTAAGTAGGTTTTAAAACCCCTAAAAAAAATTCTTCCTTAATAACCTAACCTAAGGGTTAATAAGACTATAGGAGAATTCTATAATAGATATAAGGATAGCCTTCCTATAGCGTTTCTACCTAAGGTATTAGAAGATTTTAATATAACGTAGCGTTTACTAAAAGGTAAAAAACTAAAAGTTATAAGCCTACCTAAGTAAAACACTAGCCTACTAGTAAAATAATACTAAATAGCTAGCTAGCTAATTTAACTACTTTTAGTATAATATAATATATAATAATAGTAAACCTTATTACTACTAGCTTTAAGGGTTTAATAACTACTTTTCTTAATATAATTCCTAATACTTAGTAGTTTTTTAGCTAATATAAGTTACTACCCTTATAGACTAGGTATATTAGGCTTCTAGCTTACTTAGATACTACTAGGTCTAGCTTATTAACCCCCCCCCTTAAGGTAGATAGTATATACGCTACTTTACCCCTAAGGACTAGCTATATACCTAATACCTTTAGTTATATTACTATACCTAAGTATACTACTAAACGTCTTTATATAAGGGATATACTTTACCTTATTAAATATAATAGTAAGGTAGATATAAGTATTTCCTTACTACCTACCTCTTTAATAGCTAGGGATTTTAACTCCTTAGCTATTAATACTTATAGGAGGGTAGAGATAAATAATAGTAAATATTCTTTATCTAGTAGTAGTACTAACGCTACTACTAAATATATTTTAGTTTATAAATATATTTTTCTATACTATAGTATACTAAATATAAATCTTTAGGATATTATCTAATAGTATAAACACCTTAAGATATACCCTAACCTATTTATAGATACTTATAGGGGTTAGTATTTTCTAGCTAAATACTAATATAAAGTATTACTTACTAAACCTTATCTTTTATAACTACTATATAACTTACTATTATAATATAGAGTTATAAACCTAGGCTATTAAAGTAGTATACTATAATACCTTATTACTATAGTACTTTTATTAGACGATTTACTAGTACCTTAGGGGAT
This sequence comes from Colletotrichum cereale, assembly GCA_034509685.1. Classification (NCBI taxonomy): domain Eukaryota; kingdom Fungi; phylum Ascomycota; class Sordariomycetes; order Glomerellales; family Glomerellaceae; genus Colletotrichum; species Colletotrichum cereale. Next base: position 1,070 of record JASUDE010000923.1, on the reverse strand, counting down.
AAGCCTAAAACTAATAGGAATTTTAACTTATAACTAAAGAATAGTAATAGCTAAGATAGTAAGGATAGGCTACTATTACTTAATAAATTAAAGAACGCTTTAGCCTTACTTTAGTAAATACTAAAAAGTAGTTTTAAGAAAACTACTTTACTATAGAGAAAATTAATAGCTAAAGTAATATTTATATATTTACTTAAAGCTACTTTAAGTACGTAAGAGTATAGAGAGATTAAACCTAACGTTAATAGCTAATAAGGTTTTATAATAACCTTACCTTATAGCTTAGATAGTTCCTCTATAAACCTAAGGATAATAACTTCTAAGATAGATATATTACCTATACTAAGGAATAATATAAAGCACGATAAGATATAGCGCCTAGATCCTAATATAACCTAGTATACGTTAATAATACTACTAACTATAATAGTAAAGATATAACATACTAGGGAAACGTAATAGTTTACCTAAAAGCCTTATAGGCTAGTCACTTAAAACCTTATAATAAAGACCCTTCTAAAGATAATAAAGAAGAGACTATATTCTAAGGATTAAGTAGTAGAAATAATTAGTATAGTTAAGATAACTATAGATATTATAAAAATTACTATAGAAACTATAGAGGATATTAATCCTATAATAACTACTAAAAAGAAGACTACTAAGATAATACTAAACGTTATATAAAAGATTAATAACTTAGGTAGGAAGTTAAGCGAGGAGGTAGATAGAAATAACGCGTATATTATACCTAAAGAATTAATAGGTATAATAACGTATAATTTATATAGGAAAATAATAAGAACGCTTAGACTTATATTAATAAACTTATTAGTAATAGGTATATTCTTAAAGGTAGTAAGGAAGTTCCCTTATATAAAATAAAGAGTATAAACTTTATAGCTACCTTATTAAAGTAAGGGGTTCTATTACCTAAAGAATAAGAGAGGGTTATTAAACCTAGTAATAACTATATCTGTAACGGGCTGGGCCCATGTGAGGCCTTGCTGGATATCGCGGCCATAAGCCACCCCTGATCAGGCCCACCACGGAACCCACGATGCCGACGA
>JASUDE010000922.1:0-10735 GCA_034509685.1 Colletotrichum cereale | reverse complement strand
GGAGGTTCGAATCCGCGACACACGTATCATGACCGCGACTTATTTTCTTGTAATGAAAACTTTTTCCTCCTTTTTTTGAAGGGGTAACTCGAGGTGGTGAGAGGGCATTTCACCATTTGGGAAGATCGGCGCATCAGCATGGCGTTTGTTTTGTTTTGGAAAGGGAACCTCGTCGGAGCATTGCTGGGTATAATTCATAGTCCTAGTAGTTTCGTTATTGTATCACCACTCTGGCCAGACCTCGATTTTTGTTTGTTTGTTTGTTTGTTTCCATCCCGTCGTCGTCGTCGTCGTCGCCGTCGTCGTCGCCGTCGTTACCGGCATCATGCCTGTTTCGCTTGACCCGCCGCAGCCTGCGCGCTGGTCTGGATCTGGATGATGTCGCCCTTCTTCTTCTCGAGCTTGCCCTGGACCTCCTTGATGAGGTCCTCGTGTCTCTCACTGACGAGGAATCAGTATTTCGCGTTTTGCCTTTTGCGTTCTGATCACACACACAAAAAACAAAAACAAAATGAACAAAAAAGTGTGTGCACTCACATCTCCTTGGTGATAAAGTCCAGACGACCCTTCACCGTGCTCTCGGCCTCTATCTTGTCCTGCTTCAGCAAAACGGGCCCGACGAGTTTGTAGATTTGCTCGCCATCTTTGAGCTTGTCGAATTCCTGGGGGGATTTGTCAGTCGCATGGTCATTAAAGGCTGCGGATCCAGGGCTCACTCACTTCTCTCACACCGAGGTTCTCCTGCCTCTGGGCCTCGAGCTTTTGCCGCGACTGGACAGTGTTTTGGAGTTCTGATGAGATGTCAGTGAAAAGGTGTGGATGGGCTTGGTGTACATGTTTCACCGTACCTTGTTGCAACGCAGTGTACTCTTCCGAAAGCTTTTGCAGCTTAGCCTGAATCTCAGCCATGGTCGAGTGAGAGAGAGAGAGAGAGAGAGAGAGAGAGTGTGTGTGTGTGTGTGTGTGAGGGGTTCAGTGAGAAACTGGACGAAGTGAGAAAAAAACCAGAATACGAAGTATTGGCCCGGTAAAAAAGACGATGGCGGGAGTAGTGCAGTTCGGCTCAACGGTAGAGACTTGAGACGTTGCTGTGACTCGGACGTTCTTGAATATCAAGCACCCTTGAGGATAAATCGTTTTGTTTCGACTTTTCGATAGGTGGTGGTCTGGAGGACGATACCCGGTACATCGACTCAGCGGCGGTGGTGACAGACTATAGCGTTTAGATGAATTGGAGCCGCCCACTTTGCGGGTAAGCGGGTATCGGCGGAAAGCGAGTCTGGAACTAGAGGACGGGACACATGAAAGCCCAAAGGTTCTTTATTATTCTTAACGTTTCATTCATGCGTACCAAATCATCTATGCTGTTTCTGAAAGTACATTACAAACACATCTAAACAGTGCATCGGTATCCGACGTAGCTCGTCACCATTCGCTTGACCCCATGTTTATGGTCCTCCCCAAATGATGCATAAGCAGATCGGTTGCAATTAGTAAGGGATATCGTAGTAGGCGGCACGAGTCCCCCCCACCCCCACCACTTCAAGGCACCTCGATTGGCGCGGTGTCCATCACGAACTGCCCAGGCAACGTCACAGAATCCACGACCGCATCCGCCTCTTCAAGGTCCCTCCCCCTCATAACCCGTCCAACCTCCTCAACCTCGCTCGCCCGTTCTGCGCCCAGAAACCGACGTCAGCCCTCACCGGGACCTTGTCGTATCTTCTGTCTTCCGACGTCCATTCCGAAGTCTACCTTAATTACCCAGCCGCCGACGACGACAAAGAGCAAACGACGACGGCGGAAGCGAGCTTTCCCCGCTCTTTCCATCTTATCACGAACTCCCTCCTCTTCCTCTTCCTCCTCCACCCCCTCGCGCCACAAGACCAGACTACACAAAGACCGCGACCCCAGCAAACAAACAGACACCATGTCGGGAATTACCGACTTCCTCGGCCGTGCCATCAGCACGGTCAAGCAGGCCATCGACGCCGATAACGCCGCCGAATACGAAAAGGCCTTTCAACTCTACACAAAGTCGCTCGAACTCTTCGTCCTCGCCGTCAAGTGGGAGAAAAACCCCAAGTCCAAGGAGCTTATCCGCCAGAAGACGGCCGAGTACATGGACCGCGCCGAGAAGCTAAAGACGTATCTGAACGAGGCCGAGGCCAAAAAAAGCGGCGGAGGGGGCGGCGGCGGCGGCACCGGTGGGAAGACACCCGGCGCCATGGGCGTCAACGGCGGCGGCAAGGGCAAGGCGAACGACGACGTCGACGAGGACAACAAGAAGCTACGCAACGCCCTCAGCGGCGCCATCCTGCAGGAGCGGCCCAACGTGCGGTGGGACGACGTCGCCGGTCTCGAGGGCGCCAAGGACACGCTGAAGGAGGCCGTCGTGCTGCCCATCAAGTTCCCGTCGCTGTTCCAGGGCAAGCGCCAGGCGTGGAAGGGTATCCTGCTCTACGGCCCCCCGGGAACGGGTAAGAGTTACCTGGCCAAGGCGGTCGCGACGGAGGCGAACAGCACCTTCTTCAGCGTCAGCAGTTCCGACTTGGTGAGCAAGTGGATGGGAGAAAGTGAAAGGTCAGTCATCAATCGCGCGGGCGCAAAACGGTGACGGTATGCTGACTTTTTTTTCTTCTTTTTCATTACAACAGGCTCGTCAAGGCGCTGTTCAGCATGGCGAGAGAAAACAAGCCCTCGGTGCTCTTCATCGACGAAATCGACGCCCTCTGCGGCCCCCGCGGCGAGGGCGAGTCCGAGGCATCGAGACGTATCAAGACGGAGCTTCTGGTGCAGATGGACGGTGTCGGAAACGACAGCAAGGGCATCCTGGTGCTGGGCGCGACCAACATCCCCTGGCAGCTCGACGCCGCCATCCGCAGACGCTTCCAGCGCCGTGTGCACATTGGTCTGCCCGACGTCAACGGCCGCGCGCGCATGTTCAAGCTCGCCGTCGGCGACACGGAAACGAACCTCCAGCAGGACGACTACCGCGTGCTGGCCGAGCTGTCGGAAGGCTTCTCGGGCAGCGATATCTCCAACGTGGTGCAGCAGGCCCTGATGGGCCCCGTGCGCAAGATCATCCAGGCCACACACTTCAAGCCGGTACGTGACGCGCCAACGGGCCCTAACGCCTTATCTCGATGGGTTCGCCCGTATGTGACATGGACTATCACGCTGACTTGACTACAGGTTATGCACGACGGCGTCAAGAAGCTGACACCTTGCTCGCCGGGCGACCCGGACGCCAAGGAGATGACGTACCACGACATCGACTCGGAGGAGCTCATGGCGCCCACCCTCGAGCTCAAGGACTTCAAGCAAGCACTCAGGGACTCGCATCCCACCGTCTCTGAGGACGACGCCTCGAAGCAAATAGAGTGGACAAACGAGTTTGGCAGTGAGGGCGCATGAGCCAGACTACCGAAGCTTGCGTTGTGCAGCTCTCCCGTGTCACGTATTCCGGGAGGCTGGCTAGACCGCATCTCCGCTACGCACGAGACGAGACGAGTCAAACACGAACAGATGACGACAGACGACGACGAGGCACTGGGAAAGGGGGGCGGTGTATGTGTGGCTTAACCTAAACCTTTGATTACCAATTTGTGTAACGAGAGAGTGAGAGAATGCAATGAAGCGAGACCATTTGGGGCGACCAGACCAAGGCTGTACTGTACGTCTGAGGGGAGGAGATGGGGCGAGAGGAGGAGAGGGGGGGGTGGGGGTTAGGAGAGACAGAAACAGAGACAGAGTTGGCGGCGTCCTCTGGCGTTTGAAACGGCCGGCATTGGGTGGGGGAAATATCAAGTCTTTTTTTTGTTTGTGGATTACTCCTCTTCATGTTCGTTTTTATCACTGTTTGCATTGCCAACGGTTTATATGCTGTTTTTTTCCGTCTTCTTGGTTTCTGCACATCCTTTTTTTTATACTTTTTTTTTACTTGCAAATACAGCGAACAATACAAAAATGTTGCAGCAACCAATGGAAAAGGGAGAGGGTCTTTTTATTTTATTTTTCATGTTTGTTCTTTGGGAAGGGATGGATCGTGGGAGGGAGGAGAGAGAGGGTTTAGGTAGGTAAGTAGGTAGGTAATTTGTGGTAAAGCACCTTTGGTAGGTTATTACAAAAGATAACGTCCAATCTGAGGAATGGGTTTCTCTCCGGGCCTTGGAATGGGAAACATGACCGAGGCCGATGGGCGATACGACATCATCTCATGAAGTCTATCAAGTCGTGGTTGAGGTGAATAAAGAGAAGACAAGACACCTCCGACTAGAGCCACCAAGGACATACAAGCAAGCACATGACTTGATAATCACTTGGACATCAAACATCAAACTACACTGGGGTTTCAACCCTGTTCTAGGCATGGGTGATTTAATCTTCATCGTATACATACACATACAAACACACACACACACACACACACACACACACACACACACACACACACACACACACACACACACACACACACGGGGGGGAAACATGATGAATTGCATGGATGGTGCATTAACACTTTTCTTTTTTAGTTCTTTTGGCAAGCCCAAAAACTCCGATAAAAAAAAAGCCCGGTTTCATGTCCCCGTACAACAGAAAAACTCCCAGACAGCAAGAAAAAAAGAGACCAGAGGAGGCAAACAAATTCCTAGAAGAGACAAGAAGGGGGGAAGGAAAGGGGAAACCCCCACCACTCCCCCCCATATTTGCCGCCGACCCTTACACAGTAAACATGGGGGATTGGGGGAAAAGATTTTTGGAACAACAAGTCCGGCCGGACGGGAAAGCGAGAGCGGTAGAGTAGTCCCGTGGTCGTGGGTTGGTATCAGCGGTTTGGTGGGTTCTGGTTGGTGAGAAAGGACCAGGAAACAAGACTCTCTCTCTCTCTCTCCCCTCTCTCGCTGAATTCGTCCTTGGACTTCTTCTTCTTCTTCTTCTTTTCGCCGTCGGCCTTTTCGGGCTCCTCGGCGGCGACCTCGGAATCGCGCTTGCGCTTCTTCTCCTTGTCCTTCTTGTCCTTCTTCTCCTTCTTGTCCTTGGACTTTTCCTTCTTCTCCTTCTTGACCTCGGGCGCGACGGCGTCCACCATCTCGGCGTCGTCGAGCGTGATGTCGCCCTCGACCTGCTCCAGGACAGAGGCCTTTTTTTTAAAAAAAACTTTCGTTAGTATCTTCTTTCTTTGGTGAGGCAAGGGGAGTGACATGGGGACAGGGCATACCATAACGTCGGCGTTCTTGGCGGGCTTCTTGCCGGTGGCGTAGAACTCGAGACGGTCCTCGACCTGCTGGCGCAGGGCCTCGCCGAACTTGGTGGTGGGGTTCTCGGTGTAGTTGTCGATGCGGGAGGCGATGGAGCACTTGTTGGCGAGGTAGCGCGAGATGCGGCCCTTGTTCTTGACGGCGGCGCGGCCGATAAAGGTGGAGTGGTAGATGAGGCCGTACTTGGGGGTGTTGCTCTTGGTCTTGAGGGCGCGGAAGAGGGCCTTCTCGGCGCCGAGGATCTGCAGCGTCGAGGCCGGGTATTTTGACAGGTTCGTCAGGGAGCCGGCGTGGGAGATGAGCTTGGCGGCGACGGGGGTGCCGATGAGGGTCTGCAGGTTGGGCGCGACGACGGACATCTTCTTGTCGAGGTAGTTGGCCGTCGAGCGGCGGGCCTCGGCCTGGGCGACGACGGCCTCGGCGAAGCCCTTGACGATCTCGAGGTCGGCGGGCATGATGGTCAGGCCCATGGAGACCTTGGCGGCGTCGATGATGGCCTGGGCCTTCTCGCCGTCCTCCTCGACGAGGGCGGCGATGTCGTGCAGGCGGTCGTCGGTGAGGGTGGCCTTGTCGCCGATGGCGAGCACGAGCTTGGCGTAGGTGAGGTTGTCCGAGACGATCTTGACGAGCTCGGGGAAGTGCCAGCCGTACCACTCGCGGACGCGCATGAAGAACTGGTTGACGCCCTTGTCCTGGAACTCGACCGTGGCGCTGGCCTGGATGACGTGGTTGTCGTTCTTGGTCGTGCTGAACTTCACCTTGGCGCGCGAGTACGAGTGGCCCAGGCCGAGGCCGGCCGCCGTCGAGTCGCCCGTCTGCAGGCCCTTGAGCAGGCGGTCCGCGTGCAGGCGGACGCCGCGGAGGAGGTCGCCGGCGACCTCGGAGGTCTCGGAGGTTTCGCAGTCGACGCCGGGGAACGTCGACTTGATGACGGACGCCAGGTTCTTCTCCGCCACGGCCACCGTGATCCTGCTCTTCTTGCCGCTCGTCTGGGGGAGGTTGAGCTCGAGCACCGACTTGAGGTGGTCCGACATGAGACCCTCCGAGATGTGGTTGATCTCGTCCAGGGCCTGCTTTCCGGTGCTGCGGGAGAGGTGCGTTAGCCATGTGCTTCTTGTTCTTCTTCCCGTTCCGATCGGGTCAACTTCTCCACCAATCCTCCCATCTTCCTTTCCCTTCCTTCCTCCTACTCCTCCTCATTCAGAATTCGAGACGCGTTTCTGGGAAGCCGTCGCGCATCTACCACCACCACCAACACACACAACAATTCGCGGAAAAGGTAGGCCTACTCAAAGGGGGTGAAGTTGACGAGCTTCACCATCTTGCCGAACCGGGCGAGGTCGGCAATCGACTCCTGGGCCTCCTTCTGGCGCAGGCCGATGCTGTCGGGCTGGTGCTCGATGTGGAACACACCGTAACCCATGGGGGCCTCGTAGAGGAGGTAGTTGATCGCGGCCATTTTGGAAGAAAGTCGGCTGTCTTGTCTCTGTGGGGGGGTTTTCTCTCTTTCCGACAATCAAGCCCTTCTTTTCTTTCTGGAGGGGGGGTGTTCCTGATGGGCTTGAGGCGGTTCGGAGGGCGGCGGGGGGTGGAAATGGCAGAGAGATTCGAAGACTTTCGGATTTTTTTTCTTCAATTTTTCCTTTGGCCATCCCCCCCCCCCCCCCACAGGTGTCAATTGGAATTTTTACTGGAGCTCCAAAAAAGCTGACGCTCGGACCAGGTCCTCTGGGCTGGGTGGGTGGTCTTGGTGGTGTGGTGGGTTGATGGACGGGTCACGTGGATGTGAGACTCGGAGGCCGGCAGCCGATGGTGGGGGCAGCGTGTGGCTGTGTGGCGCTTAGATGTGGCTGGTGATATTGATGGCTCCGTTCAGCTGGACAAGGCGGAGGATGAGAGCTGTTTGATGCCTTGAGGATCTCTCTACCTCGACACCAGATCACTGCACCTGGTCAGGGCTGAGTTTCAATGCTTTCCTGTATCATTCTGCGCTGGCCCAGCAAATTGGACACTGTTGCAGGGCTGGCATTACCGCGGCTGACTGCGTCCACGCAGGTTCTCACGAAGAGTGTAAGTGAGCAAAAGGTCACACACCTCGGGAACGGGAGCGGTGCTTTGGGTAAGACCGGTCTCAAAAGAACACTCAGAGTAGCGTAACTCGATCTATGTTGAATTTGAAACTACCTGGCCGTGTTGTGGCTGCGCCAGCGTTTTTCATGATGATTTAGGTATCGTTGTAAAATCAGAACAAAGATCCCCATGTTTCGTACCAAACTCGCATCGCACACAGCCTACGTACGCTTTGCATACAACGCTCACCAAAAAAAACCCAAGAAAAAACAAGCCCGTTTCATTCATAGATATCATCATTTCTTGATTTCATATTCGGTATCCCTCAATGTCACACTCAAAGCTGTCAGCCTAGAGTAAGACGAAGGTCACCAGTGCCACCACACCACAACCACATGTCCTCCGACCTATCAGAACCCGCTACGTCGGCGGGCTCGGCGACCGCGGGTCCTGCAACATAAGAGGCTGTTGCATTGGGCGTTGCTGTAGGGCCCCAGCCTCCCGGAGCCTCCGATGATTTGAACAGGTCGTTAAGCCGGACGCGGCATCGTTCGTCCCGTCGCTTCCGGCGTCCGGCGGATGGAGCCAGTTGCGCAGAAACCTAACGTCTCATGACATCATGAGCCCAAGCCCAGGTTTCCTGGCCAGCTGCACCCAGTCATCTAGTCGCCTAGTCGCGCCATCAATACTTTCACGTGAAACGAACTCGGCACAGGCTCCAGTATCTTCATGGTCATTACACATTAGGCATTATTAAATATACTACATATACGATGTCCCGAGACCAACGAGCTCAAAGATCAGGCCGGGGCTAGCAAGCATAGACATGGGTCAACCGGCCAGTTTGGTAGACCCCTTTCTTAGGCGGCGCGTCGGCTCCTGGTCCGTGATGCAATGCTGCCGCCCGCCGCCTTGGTGACGCCGTTCGCAACCGCCTGCGCGGCCTGGGCAACCTCGCCGCTCACAATGGGCGCCGCATCCACCTTGGACAACTCGTCGATGGTCTCCATAGGCTCGGCTTCGGATTCCTCGGCCTCGGAGCGGTCGTCCTGCTTGACGTCGTGGAAGACGAAGCGGTGCCCGATGCGGACGAGGAAGAAGAGCCAGAAGAGGTTGAGAGACTGCAGGGAGCCAAGCAAGGTGAAGGTGATGACCTTGGCGAGCCGGCACTTGTACTGCTGCGTCTCCCAGTTGAGCTCATAGGGGCCGACGGTGGAGAACTCGGTGAGGATGGACCAGAGGATCTTGAGGTTGATGACGTGACGGAGGTAGATCCAGGACGCCAGGGAAAGGCAGTACCACGGCCCGGTGATGGGGCTGTCGATGTAGTTGAGGGACTTGGACATCTGTTGCAAAAGGGGATTAGCCTCGTCTTTCGGCAGGGGAAACAAGTTCTTTATTGAACAGATTGGATCAACTTACGGCCATGAAAAAGTCGCTGATATCGTGGGTCAGGTAGACGGCAATGCCCATGTAGGTGAAGTGGAAGCGGTAGCTCAGACCGATGAGGGCGAGGGTCACGATGTGGTGCGCGACGAGCTCGTAGTAGTCCTTGCGGGGCTTCTCGAGACCGAGAAGCATGACCAGGGCCTGCTGGGCCCAGTAGGCGGCCTCGAACAGGTAGTAGAACTTGACGACGGCTTCGTGTGTCTTGTGCGGGAAGGACTCGTACATGCCGGTGGTGTTGAAGTACCAGACGGGGGTGCGGCTCATGACGTACAAGCCAACGGGGCCTAGGATGCCGAAGTAGATGGCGGTGTAGGCCTGCTCCATGAAGCGAAGCTGCTTGCCGCGGGAGCGGATGCCGCAGAGCTTGGCCAGGGGACGGAGCAACTCCTGCATGATGAACTCGCGGGTGAAGGACAGCACAGTGGCGTAGAAACAGACAAAGGCGATATCCCAGAGACCCTTGCCGTACTGCGGGGGCGCGTCGCCATCAGCGGCAGCTCCGGTGGCGACATCGAGGCCCTGCTGGGGGATCTTGTAGGAGAGGAAGATGAAGTGGTGGATGACGTTGGACTCTGTCGGGTTGATGGCGTAGAGGGAGAGGAAGGCGAGGATGAGGACGAGCGGGGTGGTCCAGGTGTGCTTGACGGCGATGTGCTTGCAGCGGCGAAGGATGACGCGGGCGCGGCTGCGCTTGGAGAGCATAGCGAGCTGGTCCTGCTTGGAGGATTGGCGCGAGGAGGCGTCGTGAGTGTGGCCGTGGCCGCGCACGCTCGACTTTCTACGGCGGCGGGTCGCGATCTGGTCCTTGCCGGCCGAGGCCGGAACAGCAGAGGACTGGGCCATGGGGGACTCGGGGGCGGTCATGAATACGGCGGATGCGGGAGTATACGCAGGATGCCTTGTTGGCCGACGCCCAAGACGAGGAAGGAGGGGTGATACAAGGCGGTGTTTGTTTTGGGTGAAGGTGTTGAAGGGAGGTAAGGAGGCGGAAAGACGATAGTCGCGTACGTCCTTCGCGACGGGATTGAGATGGAAGACAGACACAGACACGGACAAGAGTCGGTCAAGACCTGTCAAGCATGAGGTGGGAGAAGGGAAAGGAAATGAGAGGGAAGAAGAAGAAACGGACGGGGCGATTGGGTCTTTAGAAGGAAATAGCTTAAAAGAGGCGGTCGTAGGGGGGGGGGGTTATTTTTCTTGTGAACCAAATTTCCCCCAGTGTACGGATACATGCAGTAGGTACTTGGTTGGTTTAGTGTCGCGGGCGGAATTAGAGTGGGCAGGATATCAAGTCCATCAATGGTCAATTTTAAGGCCAAGACCAAAGGCCAGACATGGGGGGGGGGAAGGGGCGTCCTCGATTCGCACCGGCAACAACGATTGAGTGACAGTAGGAAGGAGGATGGGGGGCCGGGGCTGGGCGAATCGTGTGGCTGGACGATTCGCGGATGACCTCGTTGATGGCGTTGGACCTTGCCGTTTTCTGTCTTTTTGGTGCTGCCCCACCCTGTAGGGATCTTGCACCGCAGGCGGGCAGGCAGGAAGGAGCGAGGAGGGAAAGGGGGACCCGCTAACAGTCAGTTGCTGGGGAAGGAAGGAAGATTTTTCTATTTGTTTGATTAAAAGGAGACGATCTTCACTGAGAATAAGCAATCCCGCCCCCCTCAACCAACAGCCATCTGCTACTCTGTATCTTCTCGCAAGTCTGGACCTCTCTTGAACACAACGACCGGGGAATGTGTGCTTTTACAGTTTGATGGAAACGACTCGCTGACACGCTGACATGGCTACATACCTTGGGTAGATAGTCTTGTTCTTGGGGGGGGTAGGTGCCTTGCACTGCAATACAGCCAACTCATGCTTTGACTCGATCACAAGCCTGGCTTCAAAAAGTGAAAATGACGCCAAAAAGACGGCGGACCTCAATTGGAAGCATAACGGTAGAAGGCCCCCCC
>JASUDE010000919.1:0-10767 GCA_034509685.1 Colletotrichum cereale | reverse complement strand
GAGGAAAGTTAGTGTAAAGGTCAAAGAGGTAGAAAGTATGTGGACGTGCGTCACTCACTATGATGCGTCACTCACTATGCATGTACGTTAGTTAAAGTATTATAAAACTAATACTACTACTTAGAAGCTTTAATAGATACTATTATAGTTACTATATTAAACGCCTATATAGTAAATACTAAATAATAAAATAATAGCTTTACTTATAGTTTTTATACTATAGAATAAGTATAAACCTTTTTCTAGCTTAAAGTGTTATTAACTAAGTTTACCTAGCTTTATTAGTAAGATAAGAACTATAAAATTAAAAGTAAAATCCCTCTAGCGTTATAAATAGTATTCATAATTATAGTAGAGTTTTATAATATATAAAGCCTTTATAATAACCTACCTCTACGTAAAGTCACCTAGTTATATAATAACTTTAGTAAGAACCTTATTTTTCTAATACCTCTTCTTTAGTTACGTTAACCTTTATATTACAGCCCTTCTAGTAGCTATTCTAAATCTAATAGGAATATTAGGGCTGTAATAGTAGTAAAGTATTATACTAGTATTTTATAAAGTAACGTAGTATAAAGGTAAAGAATAATAGAAGTAAGTAATAATAAGAAAACTAAATAGAGGTTATAAAATAAAAGGTAGGTCTTAGAAGTAAGGTATTATTATAGTTAACGTTCCCCCTAGAGGGGGTTAATAGTATAAAGGATTATATACTCTATAGGTATATAAATATATATATACCTATAGGGATATCCTCCTTTAGCCTTTCTATCTACCTTATTCTATAATAAGTACCCCCTTTTAAAAGAAACACTTATCTTAAGTATACTAAAATATAGAAGAGAAAGTTACTATTAATCTACTATATTATCTATTACTTTTCTCCTATATCCTATATATTCCTCTTTTACTTATTATCTCTAAAATTAATTCCTATAGTATAGTACTTCTTACTACTACCTTAAGCTAAGGTAGCTAGTAAGTTAGGTTAGTATATATACTTAGTAGTATACTAAGGAATTATAACTAATAAGGCGTAAGTAGATTAAGAAGCTAATATATATATATAGGTATCCTTAATAGTGTTAGAGAGTTTCTCCTCTATACTAGTAATCTTATTAATAAAAGCTTTAAACTTATTACCTTTAAACTTATTAAGGGTATTAAGGTTATTAGCCTTCTTATTAAGTAGGGTAACCTTCTAAGTTAGCTTCTAAAGTTAATAGTTAAGGCTATTAATAAAGGCCTTTAGATACTTAGATTTCTTAGCCTTCTTATATAGATTCTTAGTAATCTAGTAAATACTATTAAAGTACTCCTTAATAACTAGCTTATAAGACTTAGTAGTAGCTACTACTATATTAGTAACCTTATAGGTAACGTTAGCCTTAACGGTATAGTTATTAACTTTTATATTTAGATTAGTAATATAGTCTTAAATTATATTAAGGAGAATAGTTTAGCTTTAGGTATTATATATATATATAATCTCTAGAATAGAAATTAAGTCTAATTACTAAAGTAGTAAAAAAGTACTTATAACCTTAGAGTTACTCTATCTAACCTAGTATATAAAGGTAAAGCTAATTAACACTATATAAAAGAGAAAGTTACTAAACTAAAGCTTATTCTTCTTATATTTAGAAAGTATATTCTCTATAGAAGTAGTAACTATTTAGTAGAAGTATATATTAGATAAAAGGGAAGTATATTAGTTAGTAATACTATTCTTATAATAGTTATAGAAATCCTTTAGCTAAATATAAATCTTATAGATAAAGGTATTATTAGTATAGTCTTTAACTACTTTCTTAAAGCGCTTAATAGCCTTAGTATAACTAAGGATACTAGACTTCTTCTTATTAGTAGTTTTAGAAGTTTTCTTCTTAATAGTCTTACCTATGTTTTTCTTTAGAGTTACTAGGTTAGTTAGTATACCTAGCGTAATATAGGCCTTAGTCTTTATATTACTATAGATCTTAGTAAGAGTAGTACTATTAAAGCTACTACCTATAGTATAGATATACTTATTAACTATTTTATAGTAAGTAACCTTAAATATATAATACTTTATATATTTCTTATACTTTAGCTTAGCCTTATAGTCTTTAATCTATTATAAGGTTTCCTTAGTATCTTTCTCTATTTTATAAGGTATATTATAGAGGTTAGTATTAGTAAAAGAGATAAATAACTTAGAGTTATTACTAAAGTCCTTATTATAGCTAGTGTTTACCTTATTAGTGTTAATAACTATAGTATCTATAGTATTATAGTTATTAATATAGCGTTAGTTTCTAGTAAAAGAGGTTCTTTAGGTAGTAGGGATATTAACTAATTTAAAGGTAGACTTTAGGGGGTGTAATAACTACTAGGTCTAGGTTTAGTTAGTAGCTTTAGTAGTCTTATTATTAATAAAGGGGTTAAAGTTAATTTCGTCTTAGTTTATAGGATTATTAGGAATAAGTAAAAAACGCTAGGGATTTACTATAGTAGCTTACTATATAGTTTTTAGTAAAGTATATAAGAAAAAAGTATAAGTTTTATTATATTACTTAATAATAGGTAAGAGGAAAGTAGTAAATAGAAGTATAAAAGGTAGTAAAAAGTAAAGAAATTATAAGGTTTATATTTATAATAAATAGTATATAAAAAAGGGAAAAATAATAGATTAGTAAGTAGGTAAGTTAATATACTTTTTTCTAGCTACTAGCTATTAAAGGTAAATAAGGTATAACTATTTATTATAGGTAGGTATTTTTTCCTCCTTTTAAAAAGAAAATAAACGTAGTTATTTTAGTAAAAACTATTATAAAAACTATATATTTTAATAAAGAAAAATAGGCTAAAGGCTTTTCTATAAGTTATTATTACCTTTATTAAGAGAATAAATACTTTGTTATTATTAAAACTAAATTAGGGACTATAGGATTCCTTAAGGCGTTTATAATACTTTATAAATTGTCTATAGATATCTATAGTAAGGTCTAAAAAAATTTAGCTAAAGCTAGTTTTTATTCTTACTTCTTTATATACTTAGTAGCTTAATTAATTAGTTATTCTTCTTTATAAGTCTTAATAAGGTTACTAGCGTTAGGCTTAAGATTCTTATAAGGTTTTTATATATTAGAAGCTAGTAAGTACCTTTTCTACTTTACGAGATACTTAACTAATAGCTAGGCTTTCCTTTAAGTTACTCTATAATTTATAATTCTCTTAACTTTATATTCCTTTATTCTATTAACTTTTATTAGTTTAAAAGAGGTCTCCTTATAACTAAATAGGTCTTCTCTATCTAACGCTTTCTATAACTATATTATTAATACTACTAAGTAAACTCTTTAGTAAGCTAGTAAGTTAAGTTTATAAGCGCTAGGCCTAACTACCTAAGTAATATAGAAAGGTCTAGTATACTATAAAGACTACTTCCTTTTAGGTTTTTTAAGTAGTAAATATCTTTTACTAAAGTAGAAAAATACCTTATTACCTATAGTAAAATTTACTAGGCGATAGTGTTAGTTATATTACTTCTTTCTTATTACTCTTACTACGTTAATAAAAGTCTATACTTCTACTTAGTAAGTGTTATATAATATATTAATTAATTTTAATAGGATCCCCTTCTTACTAATATACTTTAATATAGTTCTAAAGTAAAACCTAAGTACTAGTTTATTTAGTAATTAGCTTATTATTATAGTAAGTAAGTTATTAAGAGAGTATTAAAGGGATAGTAGGATATTAATTTATAGTATGTTAGGGTTAGTATATATATAAAAATAGATAGTAATCTTTACTATCTAATTTATTCTCTTACTTTACTTATTAGTCTAAAGGTAATATATAGTAAATATAAGTAATTTTACCTTTAGAGCCTTAAAGATCCTTACTTAGACTATTAAGATAAACTTTAGGTTATAATTACTAATAATAGTATTTAGTAGGCTATAGTTATATAACATAAGAGTTTAAAGAAGTACTTAGGCCTACTAGTAAGCTTTATACTTAGTATAACTTAAGATAAGTAGAACTTTCTTACTAAACTTATACGTTATAGTATAGAGGTAGTTAAATATATTAAAGTTAGGTAATACCTAGAAACTATTTTAGGTTAAGACTTTTAATATATTAGTAATAAAGTCTATAGATATAGTATAATATAGAATACTAAGCGTTATAATAAGTTAAAGAGATCTAATCGGTTTTTAGTAATCTATTTAGTTACTTTAGTACGCTAGGTAATAGGTAATATATATCTTAATAAGCTTTACTTTTCTATAGATATAGAAGTTTTAAAGCTTTATAAGTATTTTCTTATACCTAAAGTAAAACTTCTTATTATAAGTAAAAGTAAAAACCCTTCCTACTAAAGGCTTTAAGATATAAAGTCTTCTTATTCTATCTATAGATATATAGAATATTAGTCTATAGTTATTAATTTCCTATAGGAGGATAGCTACCTAAGGTTATTATTACTTTTCCTAAAGTAGTTATTAATCTCTTTCTACCTTATCTAAAGTTATATACTTATATTTATCTACTTATATTTACTAAATCTAATTCCTTAGATTCTTTAGCTTCTTATTACTTTAGTATCTCTTAACGACTTCCTATATAAACTTATTATTAACTTATACTATAGTTATAGTAGCTTTCTTAGGTTTTAGAGGTTTATTACCTATATATTATACTATAGCTACTATATCTATATTATTATTATTATTAATATCTATAAGTGTATCCTTATAAGGGAAGTACTTAAATAGGTTAGGTTTTATAACTAGTAGGTAGGAAAGTATATTAGGTATAACGTTTAGCTTACCTAGTATATAAAAAATCTTTAGGTAGTACTAAGAGAGGTAGTTAGTAGCGTTTATAAGCTTAAGATTTACCTTATTTAAGTTTAGAGTTTTTAATAACGTATACGTAATAATTCCTTTAGCTATTATATAGTTTATAAGAATATTAACTTTATAGTAGTTAGATTATACTAGTTTTTTAAGCTTCTTTATAGCCTATATAATTACTATTATTTTAGCTTTTATAGTACTAAAACGTTTCTTTATTACTATTATAAATTAAGAAAAAAAAAGGATAGGCTTAATATATTTTATCTTTATATTAATACTAAGTATATCTTTACTATTCTAGTTATAATCTAACTAGAAAACTATAAGCCTAAATCTACTAATATATATATTAATCTTAAAGAATAGTAGTTTCTTAGGGTTATAGTAATATTATATTACTTAGTTATAAAGTTTCTTTTATAGTACGTTTTATACGTTAATCTCTTTAGGTAAGAGGTTAAATATCTCTTTTATAATAATTTTTACCCTTACTTAGTGTGTAGTACCTAACTTAATAACTTTATTTTATTTTAGTTAGGCTACTAATTTTATTTTTTTCTACTAAAGGGGTAATATAATTATATTAAACTAAGGTAACCTTACGTAAAGCTAGCTACCTATCCTAAGATATATCTTAAGGTTATATAGGCTATATAAGAAAACTAGCTTCTTAAACGTATGAATATAATTATTTATCTTATAGATACCCTTACTATCTATAATATAACTAAAAAGCTTTATACTAGAGAAGCTAGTAAAGGACTTTTTTATATTAATATAGATTTAGTATTTATTAAGGATATTTAAGACTATTTCTATATACTAAAGGTACTTTTTATTAAAGTTACTAAAGATTATAGTATTATTAATATATATATAAATAAAGTATTAATACTTAAAGAATAGTTAGTTTATAAAGCGCTAAGCGTACGCTAGGGAATTTTTAAATTTTATAATAGTAATATTAGAATACTTAAGCCTATAGAGACTAATTATTACTATTTTATCTTAGTATTTAGAATATACGCTAAGCTAGTAGAAGAACTTAGTAGCGTTAAATATTATTATGTATTTTTTACCTCTTAGATAGCTTATAATTTTATTTTAGTTTAAAAGAAAGTAAACGTCTAGACTTACCTACTTATTAAGAGGTTATATATCTATAACTACTTAACCTTTATCTTTTTTCCTATTTATATAGTATTTCTATATAATAAAGAGGGGCTATATAATAGAGGTAGGGCTTTATTACTAACTAATCTTCTCTAACTTATATTATTTATTTTAATAGGCGTTAAGAAACTCTATATCCTTAAGACCTAATAGAAAGACCTAGATATTCTACCTTTAGTTATACTATTATTTAAGAAGGTTAATTTTTATATAGTCTGTATTAGGAATAGGTACTATCCCTCTATTATAGTAAATATAGTATTTATTAAGTACTACTTTTATTTTATTAGTAAACTCCTTATTATTTATATAGATCTTTATACTATATTTATTAACTATTACTAAATATATTTTAGGCTTTATTATACTATATTTTAGTATTTCCTTTAGTATTAATATATCCTATAGGGTTTTTTTAGCGTTATCTACTCTTATAGTAAACTCTCCTATAGTATCTAAGAATTTATTAGTAACGTTAAGGAAATTTACTAAATCGCTATAAGTAATAGTATTTAGTATATTCTTACTAATTACCTAAGTAGTCTTTTTACTTTAGTTTAAAGTAATTTATACTACTTTTATACCTTTCTTAATAGTTATTAGCTTTACTATATTATTATATACTAGTATAACTTTTAGGGTTTTTAAATTAGTAATAGCGTTAAGGATATATATGTATTTAGAGTATATATAGTATAGTTACTACTTCCTATCCTCTATAGATCTCTCTAAGAGGTTAATAAAGTTTATAAGGAGATACTTAAGTTCTTTTAGCTTAATAGTTACTATAAACTAAAAAGTAATCTATTATAATATTAGGTAGTAGTATTTAACTATAGTAAGGATTATTATATTATAGAAAGATTAAAGTTTTACCTACTTCTTATTAAAATCTATTACTATACTATAGTTATTATAAAATAGCGTTTTTAAAAGTAATTAGGCTAAAAGTTTCTTTATAACTCTAGCTATTATTATAGTATAATCTTTTACCTTTATACCTTTTACTATACTAATAATATATATATTAAAAGTTACGTTTTTTAAGAGTATAAAAGATAACCTAACTATACCTATTTTTTATAGCTCTAAAGGTAAAAATCTTAGATTCTTAGTAAACTTTTTTACTTACTCTTACTTTACTAAGATAACTAATACTCCTATATTAATATAAATAAAGTAGTTTTCTAAATTCTTATTAGTATATACCTTAATTTAAAGATAGGTATACTTATAGTATCTACGTTTCTTATTAGGTTTAATAACTACTTTAAAGATTTCTTTTAGTTAAAAGGTAAAATTTATAGTATTATTATATTAGTTTATTCCTCTATTAGGTTTTATAACTAAGTCCTCTAAAGAAACTAATAGTATAAAAGGCGTTATTATTATAGCTAAGGAGTTATTATCTAAAGGCGTTTAAGTAAGATACTTTTTAACCTTACTTTATAATAAGGTGTAGTTATTACTAGGTTTAATAACCTCCTCTTATTCTTTAGGTAATAGTACCTCTTACTCTAATAAGGGGGTAATAAAGTTTATACTCTTTATTTTATATAAGGGAACTTCCTTAGTGCCTTTAAGAATATACCTATTATTAATAAGTTTATTAATATAAGTTTATATATTCTTATTATTTTCCTATATAAATTATATATTATTACGCCTATTAATTTTTTAGGTGTAATATATACGTTATCTCTATCTACCTCCTTACTTAACTTCCTACTAAAGTTATTAATCTTTTATATAACGTTTAGTATTATCTTAGTAGTCTTTTTTCTAGTAGTTATTATAGGATTAGTATTCTCTATAGTTTCTATAGTAATTTCTATAATATCTATAGTTATCTTAACTATACTAATTATTCTTACTACCTAATCTTTAGAATATAGTCTCTTCCTTATTATCTTTAGAGAGATCTTTATTATAAGGTTTTAAGTAACTAGCTTATAAGGCTTTTAAATAAACTATTACGTTTCCTTAGTATACTATATTTTTACTATTATAGTTAGTAGTATTACTAATATATACTAGGTTATATTAGGATTTAGGCGCTATATCTTATAGTACTTTATATTATTTCTTAGTGTAGGTAATATATTTATCTAAAGAGTTATTATCTTTAGGCTTATAGAGAAACTATCTAAGCTATAAGGTAAGGTTATTATAAAACCTTATTAGCTATTAACGTTAGGTTTAATCTCCCTATACTCTTACATACTTAAAGTAGCTTTAAGTAAATATATAAATATTACTTTAGCTATTAATTTTCTCTATAGTAAAGTAGTTTTCTTAGAACTACTTTTTAGCGTTTACTAAAGTAAGGCTAAAGCGTTCTTTAATCTATTAAGTAATAGTAGCTTATCTTTACTATCTTAACTATTACTATTCTTTAGTTATAAGTTAATTTAGGCTTATCCCCTAAGGTACTAGTAAATTATCTAACTAAAGTACTATAGTAATAAAGTATTATAGTATACTACCTTAATAGCCTAAGTCTATAACTTTATATTATAATAGTAAGTTATATAGTAGTTATAAAAGATAAGGTCTAGTAAGTAACGCTTTATATTAGCGTTTAGCTAAAAAATACTAACCCCTATAGGTATTTATAAATAGGTTAAAATATATCTTAAGGTATTTATACTACTAAATAATATCCTAAAGATTTATATTTAGTATACTATAGTATAAAAAAATATATTTATAAACTAAAATATATCTAGTAGTAGTATTAATACTACTATTAGATAAAAGATATTTACTATTAGTTATTTTTACCTTCCTATAGGTATTAATAGCTAAAGAGTTAAAATCCTTAGCTATTAGGGAGGTAGGTAGTAAGGAAATACTTATATCTACTTTACTATTATATCTAATAGGGTAAAGTATATCCCTTATATAGAGATATTTAGTAGTATACTTAAGTATAGTAGTATAACTAAAGGTATTAGGTATATAGCTAGTCCTTAGGGGTAAGGTAGTATATATACTATTTACCTTAAGGGGGGGGGGTTAATAAGCTAGACCTAGTAGTATCTAAATAGGCTAAAAGCCTAGTATACCTAATCTATAAGGGTAGTAACCTATACTAGCTAAAAAACTACTAAGTATTAGGAATTATATTAAGAAAAGTAGTTATTAAACCCCTATAGCTAATAGTAATAAGGTTTACTATTATTATATATTATATTATACTAAAGGAAGTTAAATTAGCTAGCTAGCTATTTAGTATTATTCTACTAGTAGGCTAGTGTTTTACCTAAGTAGGCTTATAATTTTTAGTTTTTTACTTTTTAGTAAACGCTACGTTATATTAGAATCTTATAGTACTTTAGGTAGAAACGCTATAAGAAGGCTATTTTTATATCTATTATAGAATTCTCCTATAGTCTTATTAACCTTTAAGTTAGGTTATTAAGGAAGAATTTTCCTTAGGGGTTTTAAAACCTACTTAGTTATCTTTTTTTTTAGTATAACTAAGTTTTCTAATAACTAAGAGGTCTAGGAATTTATTTATAAGAGTAGTATAAGTAATCTATTAGTAAATAGTCTTAAGGAAACTACTAGGTTTTATCTTACGTTATTAATAATCCTTTTTACTATCTTAATAATAGATTTAACCTAATAGTTATTATTAGTATATTTATTATTTAGGTAGAAGTCTATATTCTACCTATTAGTTTTATAGTATAGTATATTACTATTAAACTTTATAAATATAAGGTTAAAAGTATTATCCTATAGACTTTTAAAAAACCTCCTTATAACCTTATATAATAGAAACTATTTAAGCTATATATATAGTTACTATAACTTAGTAATATACTTTAGCTAAAGGAGCTTACTTATACTACTTTTAAAGTCTTATAACTTCTATTAGAGTAAAGGTATATCTTTACTATAGGTTAGTAAAGAAAAGAAAATATTATAAAGTATAAACTAAAGTAGTTATACTACTACTTAATATAGCTTTTCTAGTAGCTATTCTAGATCTAATAGGAATATTAAGGCTGTAATAGTAGTAGAGTATTATACTAACGTTTTATAAAGTAATATAGTATAAAGGTAAAGAATAATTGAAGTAAGTAATAATAAGGAAACTAAATAGAGGTTATAAAATAAAAGGTACTTAGAAGTAAGGTATTATTATAGTTAACCTTCCCCCTAAAGGAGGTTAATAGCGTAAAGGATTATATACTCTATAGGTATATAAATATATACGTACCTATAGGGATGTCCTCCTCTAGCCTATCTATCTACCTTATTCTATAATAAAAGCGCTAAGTGTAGTAGTAGCCTTATAAGAGTGTAAATATTATAAAACCTAGTAACTAAATAGTAATTAATTTCTATATATATTTACTAAGGGGTATAGTAGATATACCTTATAAATACTTATTAGTAACTACGTATTAGGAATATTATAGGATTTCTACTTATAAAACTATAAAAGTAATATAATTAACTAGATACTATATAAGTTCCTTATACATCTTAAGAAGAATTATAGTATAAAGGATAGTATACTAAGGCTATACTTAGTAACTATAAAGCTTTTAAAAAGAAGTATAGATATTTATAAGTAACTTTTACTCTTTAGCTAACGCCTCTTTTATTACTACTAGCTATATTCTTTAGCGCTTTAGTAAAGCTTAACGTAGGGGGTAAAGGTAATAATAATACTATAAAACACTCTACCTTATAAGTAAATACTATAAAAGATTATAATAATACT
>JASUDE010000918.1:0-10776 GCA_034509685.1 Colletotrichum cereale | reverse complement strand
ATAGGATTACATTAGTACTATAGATATAAAATATAGACCATTATATAGCTAATAAATAGTTGAATCTAATGGTGTTATTTATTTACTTATATAACTGTTGTGATGTTGACCATCGCTGACCTATCGGCGATACGGGTATAACCCCGATATCGCACCGGAATAACCGTGGTGAATTCTCGGGGATTCCTCCGTAGAATTCACCGCAACCACCGGTGATATTCACCGCCCAATTCAACCGGGCGGCCCACGATAGTTACTCTTCTCTACGCATAATTGAACCAGTAACCCTTATTCGTCACTTGCCTATTGATACGAACGGTTAACCGTATCGCACCACCTGTGTGTGTGTGCCAACAATAACCTTTAGTTATAGAGATATAATAAGATAAGAACTAATAATTCTTAGTTAGACTATAACCTTATTAATAAGTATAATTAAAATAAGTAAAATAAGCAACTATTTACTAATAATTAAGTTACTCACCATTATAGTTCTTATATATCTTAACCTTTTTCCAGATATTTTATAGATAGTAACTATATAAACTTCATATACTATGATTTATAGGCTATTTTACGTACTTCATAAAGTTTTACTAATCATTTATTAAACTTTCACTTTCAATTATTTTCTTAACCTTTTAATTTTCTCACTTCTCTTTGAACTTTAACTAATAATAACTAAAATAAGACTAAGATGACTTTAGGTCTTTAATGTTAACTGTCTCGTGAATAAATAGCCGCTAAATAATCTAATCATAAATATAAACTAGATTATTTATACCTAGTATTTCTGATATACAATGAATTCTTTATTACTTATAACTATTTACAATACTTCCTTTACTAGGAATAGATAAAAATAGCTATCTGCTATCAACTTATTTTAGTACTTTATAATGAAAACCTATAAAATATATTCATTTAGCTAGAACGCTAAATAAAAACATAAGATTAGCTTATTAGCACCTTAAGCTACAGCTGAGCTCTATTACTTAAGTAGTCTTTTTTATAGCCATCAAAGCCTATATAATAAAGCCTCTAAAATTACCTAGCAAAACTAGTATATAGTATATTAACATAATCCAAAACAAAATAGGTCTTAGTTATAGACAAATAGATTCTTTATTTGTAACGTGTGTTTTGTTATTTCCTACTTATTCTAAATACATGACTTTCGTACTTTAACTGAGGCAATGCCTCTACACGGTTCAGTTACACAGTTCATTCGTTTTGTTCGCTGCTCTTCGTTGCTCTTCGTTGCTCTTCGTTGCTCTTCGTTGCTCTTCGTTGCTATTTTGTGCTTATTGGATTTAACTACCACCGGGATGTAAGTGCTCTATCTTGTATTCTTCTCTCCTTCCAAGTGACATTCCAAGTCCTGTCTCGGAGAGACCTTGATTGTGCACAAAGTCGAGGACCAAAAGCGACAAAAGACTCGGTTGAGGCAGCATGGGATAGGAACGGGAGACGAAGGCATCAGTCCAAGTCAATTGAGTTGGTAATGGTTTGTTGTTCATGGGCACTGCCCACGTTCATTCGATGTCTTTTGGTCAAGTCTTAGCATCATCTTATTGTGTTGCTAGGACCTTTGTAAACGTAGCCCGTCAACGAAGACACCTTAGTCAGGTGCTTTGGCAGCCCGTCCGACAGCTCTAGTAGACCTTCTCAAAGGAATCCTCTCCGGACCTAAACACCTCGAGCTGTGGGAACAATGCCTTGAACGCGTCGGCGGCCTGACCCAACCCCTCGGGAGAGCCGATATGGTCGACATCATGGTCGCCCGCCCCGTTTGCCGTTAGAAATGTGCTCACCAAGAGCCTCCGAATCGACGGATGACGCGGGAAGAACGACGAAGCCAAGAGACCCTCGTCGGGTTGGTGGATGCCGAACCCGAAACGCAGTTCCTTGAGTTCGGGGTGCTCGCGGGCGATCCTTTCCGCAAGTCCCTTGGCATTGCGTAAGAATCCAGAGGCCAGGTGGCAACGCAGCAGCTCGAGTCCTCGCATGGACGTGGTCACCTCCAGGAGGTGTTCCGCAGAAAGTGGAAATGGAGCCCGCGCGATTGTCTCCCGCTATATGATGATGAGCTCCGTCAGCCCGCTGAGGGAGGACAGACAAAGGAGGTCTTCCGGCTCGGCCTCGCCAGAGAGGAAGTTCAGCGTAAGGCTTCGGAGACCAGATATCGATCCGACCCGCTCCCAGCCGCGCCGGCTGGCAGGCCAAAGCTCAAAGGTATGGGAGGCTTGGAAGGACGGATTTTCTTGTCCGGGCCCCTTTAAGTAGTGTCCCAGATCGTCGCCGTAGACCTTGGATCGGAGTCTCAACTCGGCCAGTCTCTCGCACCGGGCAAGCGTCTTCGTTATCTTGAGCGGGATCAGCTCGCAATCAGTGCGTCTCCAAGCTATTGAGGCGCTCGTCAAATCTTTCCAGACCGCATGGGAAGGTTCATGAGGGTCTTGCTTCGAGTCGCCCCAGGTATCGGCCTCCGAGTCCTCCAGCCCGTCCACTGCTATGGGGCCGCTGTGTAAGAGATCTACGTCGAGCTTCGTTAGAGCTGTGAATCGCGACAAGACAGCGAGTATCGAGCCACTCTCGGGCCAAGTCTCGACTTCGATCGTGCTGAGCCCGGGTGCAGTCCGTGCAAGATGCTTCAGGATCGATATCTGGTGACTGCTCTCAACCCTGAGGCCCTATAACGCGGCCAGCTTCGGGAAGTGGAGTGCTTTAAGCCGGCCAACCATGCGTCGCATTGACGCTTGGTGAGGGATTTCAGATCCGAAGTCGACGAGGGTTACGATTGAGTCGGTGTACAACTGCGCTCTATGAAGTGGCATGTTGGGGGCTGCGATCTGGCACATGCGAGTCTTGTGCTACAAGATCTCGCCACCAAGCCAGAATAATGGCGACGAGCTCCGGTACCGAACGATGAGAATTTACCGCGTCTCGAAGCTCGGCGCGCACCCGTTCACCATCCCTAGACTCTGCCCATTGCCTTAATTCTGGCTTGATGAAGCGATAAGCTTGGCACCAAATCAAAAAGGACCCAGTGTCTCCATTCGCGTGTGAGAAGAGAAACTTCTCGCGGACTTCGTTACTAAACCTGGATAGTTTATCCGCCTCCTCCGGACTCAGAAGCAAACTCAACGTCCTAGGAATACCGGTCTAGATGTTCTCATTAGCATCTGTCGTATTTCAAGCTTCAGGGCAGCCTACCAGGAGCTCTTCTTTGTTGCCCTCTGATGAATGCATCTTGGTTTCGAGAACCTGCATTAACATTGCTTCGTTGAACTGCTGCACGCTAGGGGGTTCCGTGTTCAGTAGATGCCCACCGAAGCTCAAGATCGAAGTGAAGGCCCTCAATGTGCTAGGGGTTGCATGCTTTCATCGTCAGCGATATAACCGCTCATTTTCGAGCTGGATTTCTTACCTTCATGCCATTGTAAAGAGCTGCCCACTTCAGACGTGTCTTGATGATAGTGCGCCCTCTTATATTGGCCCTGTGGCTTGCCTGTCGAATAAAACCTAGTACGTTCCACTACACTATGAAGCTGTAGCCTTTCAACAGAAGCTTGCACGGGTAAACGTGCATGTGTGGACGGGGATGGAATTACCAAAGTACCATGTCGCTTTTATGCAGCTGGTTCCTTCCTTTGGATCTCCATGAACCCATACTATGTAGACATACGCGACAAACTTGGTGGGATCCGCTGGCAAGGGGTCGGGTTTTTCTTTTGAGAAAATAGCCTCGCAGTCGTTTCTTGCAGTGCTGCCACACCTCCACTTGAGCACCCCCGGGTGTGCATTTGACCACCTGCCTGGTATCTGCTGTGCACGAAGTATCCGTAGTGTGCGCAGAACTCATGTGGCACCCTATGTACCGGAAGGCGGGTAGGAGCCCGACCGCTACGTTGACAAGGGTTAAAGCCATGGCAAACCAGGCCTGCAGTGGGCGATGTACAAGAGAGCGCACTGTGAGGTGAGCCCAGACCTTTGGCACCCCACGGCACATTGTACTTGCGTCCACGCAGGCAGTACGTCTGTGTTTGTAGTATCGATAAGCACAATTGGCCAGGCGCAAGAGTCTTGTGGGGACTTGCTACATTCCCAGGAAACCTTGCACCAAGCCTCGCTATGTAAAGTGCTCCTTTCGATATTTTACTCCTGGTCGTTCTGAGCTGGAGTAGCGCGTTACTGAAGCAGGGTGCCGCCAATAGGAAAGACCATTCTATATGGTATGACTGTGAGATAGGTTGCAACGCCTATTTCCCGGCTGTACGCGGGGCGATTCGACGTATTCCACACCAGGCCACAGCATCAGGACAGCATCGCCGGCTGGGAGACTATAGTAACTTTACCCAAATTGAGTCTTAGATTACCGTTGGAAAAACTAACGCGGAGGTACGTCTTGCACGGATAGTGGTGCCAAACGTTCGGTGCACGGCCCAGTGCATCGGTCTTTCGCCGTTGGTGTTCTACGTATCCATGCGCTGGCTCGGTGACTACTTATTGCAGACGCTGCCATCCTTTTGCTGGACCAGTGGTGATTAGCAAATAAAAGCGCAAAGATATGATGGGGACGATGGGCTCGATCCGAACCCTCCAAACCACCGAAGGCCTGCCTGAGTCCATCACGGGCCCACTGCGAGCATGGAACATGGGATTGGATGCAGTAGGAGATTCCCATTGCAACAACGGGGCCTACGTGCCCGAAACTACATAGTGTTGAGACGCCCGACATTGCAGGGTATAGGAGCGTGTTGCACCCCGTGGGAGACAGTAACACATCACGACTTCCGGGGACATGGATTTCCCTGCTACACTACAAGCACATAGTGGAGGCACCTAGCACCGACATACGTATCCATAGTGTAGCTGCCAGAGCTGTTTTGCAGCGAAGGGAACCCTTGGCTGGTGAATTAGGCCCAGGCGCCCTCGGGAGCCCACTCCATATTTGGCGGAGGCTACAATGGCCCGACCGATACGATCAGCGCGCAGTGAGATGAAAAGCAGTTTCGTATGGCCTTGCGCTGGCTCCCGTTGTAAGGCGACGCAAGCCTAATTTGGCATGGTTGCTACCATGGTCAAGGCCTCAAGGGAGGCGATCAGTAACACGCACTGACTACTCCACCGGCGAAGAATTCATAGTGCCGCATAGAAGGGAGATTGCTCACGCCCTCTATCTGGTAATATGTTAAAAACTACTCTTCGTCCCGTGCCACCCGTTGATTAGTCGGTCCATACTGTCCAGATCTCACGTTTCATTGGCAAAAAGGCCAACGCGCCCTTCGATATCACATACTTACAGCAACGCCAGAGGGGGCGCTACTCCAGACATTACCTTGATCACGCGAGGTTCTGACGCTGGCCCACTGCCGCCGCCCTATTTGGCCTCGCTTGTGCTCTGGCAGACTAAGGATGGTATACAAGACCGACCCCTTCGATGGGCCTCCAAGCATGACAGCGCCGGATCGAGCTCCGAAATTCCCGCCGTCGCCTCATTCTCATCATGAGGACCAAGCAGGATTCTATGGCGGGAAGCCCAAACCACCACAGTCGGTGGAATGCGCGTCACCGCCATCTAGTTCGCGACGACAAGGTGTTCTCACATCGTCGCCGTGCTCAATGCCGCCTGCTGTTTCCACGTTCAACGACAACACGCCGCAGCCAACGAAGCCTGCATCATCAGTAACCCTGGCTGGTTTACAGCCCCATAAGCGAGCCTCAAAAGTAAGATATGCCAGTATTGTCTCTCTGCAATGGTCGAAGCTAACCTACATCTTGGCTTGCGACAAATGTAGGCAAGCCAAGTCTAAATGCGAGGGGGAGAAGCCTTGCAAGAGATGAAAAGATAGGAACGTGGAATGCAATTACCAAAACAGGTCATTATAAAACCAGCTACGGCCGTTGCTCTCACTAATGGCCTTGCTAGAAAAAAAATACACCCTCAAGTTCAAGACACATGCCTCGAACCAACTTCACACTTTGGCCCAGCCTACTCCAGCCACTCACAGCCATACACCAACATGGCCATCGATACGAGATCTCCCAGAGAAAGCGCTGACCGAAAACGGGATGCAAAAGTTTGAGGATCACCCATTGTCATTCGAGGAGAAGCGAAAGCTCTTACCGCTGTCGCCATGCGGCGGAGACACCAGTCCAGACGACAGCCAAATAAAGGGGTGGGAGTTGGTCAAGAGCTTCGAGACGAATATATTGACCACGCATCCTATTTTGATGCCATGCGATATCAAGAACATGGTTACGCAATTTTTCGATCACAGGGCCAAGCTCGGAGCCAGTCCCTTCACCGCTGAGGCCGATGATCAGCCGGGAAACATCCGAAACGCTATCGTCTTGATCGTTCTGGCTCTGGGAAGATTTCTCGGCATCACGAAACGATCCCGGATCCGACCATGGATCCAGTGGTGAAGCAAAGCAACGGCAACATACCCGGTCTCGAGTATATGGCTGTGGTATCTGCCATTTTGGGCCAAACCCATCCAGAGTGGACTTTGGAGCATGCCAAGATGTTCATTCTTGCTGCGCTCTACTATGGCCAGCTCGGCAGAGTGACGGAGAGTCGCTCTTACCTTCTGAATGCAGACCGTGCCCTGCAGATGGTCATGAGCCCGTGAGTGGCACGTATCCCAGAGAAGCTATACCAACTGATCCGTTTTCTCAAGTGATCTGGAGCGCTTCAAGAAATTTCAAGAAGCATTCGCCAATGGGGATAAGACGGCGATAGTTCAGGACGAGTGCGATAACATCGTTCTACTGAATTACTGGGCGTGCCATCAGTTGCAAAGGTGGGAAGGCGTGCCATCCTCTCACGTGAGAACGAGCTGACCCCTCTAGTGAACTCCTTGTGGAATGGAACCTTAATGCATCGTCATTATATGTACTCGGGCATGAGCACTTACTGCCTTGGCCGAATGTGAGTCTGTTGGACGAGGACTTCCCCCGTTGGGCCACAGAGAGGTACATGACGGAGCTATTCCTACGTAAAAGTCTGGCCCAACTCCGCACAACACTGTACCCGCCCAGTGTACCATCGAGTAACTCAACCACCCTACTTGCGAAACACCCCCACATCCGAAACACCATCACCACCACCATCACCACCACCATCACCACCACTATCACCACTTATTTCACCACCTCTGCCGCCCACCCATATACAACTTTCGGCCTCGCTTGATAATTCGGATACGCTGGATTCATCCGGACTATTCATATCGCCAATATCCGGACTTTGCGCCCGCCGGATATCCCATATAGTGGCGAAGGTGCTGTTGGGCGATAGGGGGACCTTTTTCCTCTTGCGTTGCTGTAGGTCCTCTAACTTGCCCTCTAGCTGACGGACCTGGTGCTCTAGAAGTGCCACTTTAGATGTCTGCTCATCATACCCCTTTTGCACCTTTCTAGATAGGTGACGAATAGTATGGGTGTCTAACCCATCCTTGCCTATCTGGGTTAACTGGCGTAGTTGATGCCGTAGCTCAGTAGACCGACGAGGGGTTGACCATGGGACGATAGATACGGCTTTATCCCACTGTTGGCTGCTAGGCTGGTTAGTCTGCTGGCTGGTCTGGCTGGTCTGTTGGTCCTTGGTTACCATGGGGTTGGATAGAGGCCGCTGTATGCATATTGGCCATAGTCCAGCTGACCTCCAGCCACTTCTAACGTTCTGGACTGTTATAGCTGCATCTCTGGCCCTTATATAACAGGCCAGAAATGCCCTCTTGCCAGCAACAGTTGAATCACTAACCCAGTCATCTAGATATCCAACCTCCCTTCGATAGGCGTGCTTTAATGGGCTGAAGACCGATATATCCAGTGGCTAGAGGACAGCAGAGGAGTGCAGCGGTAGATATAGTTAGTAGATATATCTTATTCTTAAAGCATTCCCACATAAAGTCCGTAGATATATAGCTGTAATGCCCATCTAGAACCAGCAGTCTGGCTGCCTCTAGCTCGCTAGGCATAGTGCCTGGGATAAAGACCTTCTTCAGCCACTCAAGGGCAGTCTTCTCAGTCGTCCAGCCATTATCCGTATATGTAAAGTGCCATCCTTCATATCCAGATAGGTTAGATAGGAACCACTGGGCCTAGACTAACTTACCCTTATATATAACTAGTGGGTATAGGGACCTCCCATCAGCAGCCACACACTCGATAATAGATACCCATGCCCGGGATCCTGGCTGCTTTTTCTGGATATACCAAGATGCCACAGAGCCCAGAACTAGCCCATTAGATCCCCTACCCTCCATAATACCAGTCTCATCCATATTCCATCAGTTAGATAGATGGATTCCCTGGATAGTAGGGATACTAGTTAGACGATGGAAAAAACCCTGGATAACCTCAGAAGAATAGGCCTTCCATCGCCGGGCATCTATTGCTCTGGATCGCTGGGTCCTAATTGATGGGTTTCGCCGCAGGAATCTGTGTATCTATCTCTTGCCTAGAGGTTGATGGGTATCATGGGTATCGCCCAGCATACACTCTGCCAGGCCCTTTAGTTGTTGATGGGTAGGGCTAGCGCCTAGGGCATCCTGGATTTGAACCTATCCAGCCAGATAATCCTCCTAGGCTTGGGATAATTGCTGCATATGGGTATAGGCAGTATTTTTGCTTTGCCGCCCATGGAATCGGTGATAGAGTGATGGGTATGGTATACCCCATTTCTGAGCAGCCTGGCGAAAAGAGCAACCAGCTAGCACATCGTCAAGGGCCCGTTGGAGCTCATCTTCGGATTATTGCTTCATGATGGGTTAGAGAAGGTATCCTGAAAAAATGGCGTTGTTTGGTTATATATGGCAATTGTTATGATAGTTTGAAAAAGGTGGTGGTGGTGATGAAGGAGGAGAAATAGGGTGTTTCGGATGCGGGGGTGTTTCGGATGTAGGGGGGTTGAGTTATAGAATCGACTTTGGAGCACATGGACTGGCTTACGAATGTTTTTCCATTTGGCGAGAATGATGATCCGGTTGAGAACCTGGTGAATGCAAGGCTGAAAGCACAGTACTGGAATGTGCAGGCCATCTTGTACAGACCTCTGATCGAGATGGCCCTAGGAAAGAGCGTTGATGAGTATGAGAAACTCTCGATTGAAGTTAAGGTGAAGGTTCAGCGAGGTCTTCTCGCCCTCGTCAAAAGTATCGAGGTTTTTCACGGGCTTGGTAGCAAACAATACCTCGACACCAACATTTCTGGGACAGCCCGCGCGTAAGTAACAACAATCGCGCCGATTTTTGAGGTTACACTGACCGGCCATAGGCAACGGGGCAATCTCCTGGTCATTGCTGCAGCGTTTCGCAACTCGGTACTTCACCACTTCGTCACAAAACAGAACCTTGAAAGCTTGTTTCGCCGAACAATCAAGATGTTGGAATTGCATGCCCAACCGGAAAGCGCATTGATGGTGGACAAAGAAATACTCGAGACTGTCGAAAGAGATCTTTTTCCTGTCGACTCGAGCACAATTGCCGGCATTCCAGGACGGCGAGCAAAACGTGTCCGAGTCGCAAAATATCCACTTTAATGGCACCCGCGATCATGTCTCTAGAGTTCATGCTGTTTCAAAGTCATGTCCGACGTCAACGCAAACCGCAACTTTGTAGAAGCCCTTCCTGGGGACATCAGAGGGTCAGGGGTAACAATACCTCGCCAGGACAATGAGACAAGGGAAGGGTAAAGTGCGTCGTTCGCTGACTCTGCCAAAGCTAAGTCTGTATCTAATATCGATTCTCGTCTTCGCCCATCACCCCCGTTCATCCAACAGTGCCCACAGACCCCCAGTAGAATCCTGCGCAACCTCGTCCGTACCTGTAATAGTAGCCGTCACCGAGCACGCGGGCCATGGGGAACGCCGAAAAGCCGTCGGTTGGCAGACATCCTCTCTGCGGTATGCCAGGGCACCGATGGCAGGTATCTATGGATTGATTGATTGATTGATTGATTCCTACTCGGTTTTGGCCGCTTTAGTCAGCAGCTATGCCCGGATAGCGGGGTTTGGCCAACAGCCGACGCGTCGACGATGAGTCGCGACGCCCCACTTCGCCCTGGTGTTGAATCAAGGCCAGCTGTTTCCAAATTCCTCGCTGCACTATCTATCCTGTATGTTGATTCTCTCTGTTGAAAAGTCTCTTTTCGCTGCCTCTTTTCCCAACTATTTTCTTTCTTGCCTTCGAATTCCCTCTTTCATGTCTTCCTGCTTTGGCTCTGTCGGTGCTTGCCACCATGTGCGGTTCTGCGTACCTCCAGTCTCCCCCCGGCGCTCAGCTTCGTTTGTTTCTCTTGTCCGCATCCTCTCGGACTCGTATGTACCATATCTCAGTTGTACCTGTAAGTGCTTTTGGTGCCTCCTGCCAGGTTCCTATGTGGCCTCGTGTTTCTTGTCTGTTGACCACTATTGCCGTCCACCACATTGGCCCAAGCCTATTCCACAAAGCATAATGCTCCACTGACTCCGGCGTGTTCGATTACTAGGTATGAGAGCTCCTGCACAGATTCCTCAGACATTGCCGTGCGTTGAAGGGACACCAATCCTTCGCTGCAAAAGGGGGCGACAGGGAACCAATCTGTCTGTAGTCTGTAGTATTGTGTGGCACCGATCGTAGCATGCCTGATGTCTGGTGCTTTCTCTATGCCGGAGATGATACCGTTCTGTCGAACTTGTCGTCGTCGTTGTGGGACGTTGCAAACTTTGTCGGGGGTGACAGGCTACCCAAAACCTGTCGGTGGCAGTTGTGTTGATGTTGGTTGTTT
>JASUDE010000917.1:0-10777 GCA_034509685.1 Colletotrichum cereale | reverse complement strand
CCCCCCCCCCCCCCCCCCCCCCCCCCCTTCTTCATCCACGCTTGTCCTCTTGGCTGCGCTTGCCCATCTCTCCATCTTGGCCCGGAGATTCGTTTCGTTTCGTTTCGGGTACGTACCGGGAACCACTCCCACACTAGCACCAGCACCTCTCCAATCCGTACGGGGACGAGGAGAGTGCACCGGACCAATGAGCTGCCCCGTGTACCTTTTTTGGAGGTGGGTACCTACCAACCTCTAAAGGGTCCTGTTCTCTTTTGGGAATAGCTTCATCCGCCGTGTTGTTCATGTCTCTCTCTCCCTCTCTCTAGGTATCTTTCTCCAGTCTCCAACGGGGCTCCCCGTTTCTGTCACGCTCGCAACTGCACGTCCCCTCCCCAATTTCTCCTTTTAGCTTCTCCGCGCTTACGACTCGCCAACTCGCCGACCCTACGCAGTATTCCTTGGAGGACCCTCCTCCCGCCACAAAGTTCCCCCAACGCACCTCGCTTTTACTAGTAGTGGCCTCACCCAGTAGTACTGTTACAGGTATCCAGCCCTTGCTGCCATGGGCTGGCTCCTTCGGCCAATGGGCATTTTTAGCGACCTGCAGGCACGTAGCCGGCGCGGCATTCCCACGAGTGCACGTGCCATGCCGGAGTCAGGGGCGTAATCTGACATTTGACACTTTTCCAAGCCAACATCACAAGAAAGTTTGATTGCACCCTCGCCTTGTCCGCGTACGCCGAGCAAACCAGACAAAGTAAAGAGTTTATGAGAGATAAAAAAAAAGAAATGTACTAAAGCAGTCAAGGGACCCGCGGTGCAACATATCAATGAGCACATCTCAATGAGCCTCGAAAAGACACACGAGGCCGAGCCTTCATATCCGTGCCGCAGCCGTTTCTATTGTTGCCATGGTTGCCGCTATTCGCCAACCCTTGCGTCATAATACTCGTGTTAAAAAACTCCGTTTCGACCCGCCGCGTCATGTCCCCTTTTTGTTTTGTTTGATGAGGCTTAACATTATGAGGTCCCCCATGTCCGGCCGTTGATCCCTCGGCCAATACGCCGCACCCAACTCAATACTTTAAGCGAACGCCCGCTGATGGCTGTCGCTGATACAATTAGACCCCCCCCCCCTTCTCGCTCTCTCTTACTTCGGTCTTGTGACCCCCGTGCCGCACGGGGCCGTTGGCAATCTAAGGCCGAAATTCCAGCACGTAGCGACGCTCCACCTGATGCGTAGTCGAGGAGTCGTTCTCGCCGTGGAACTTGAGATTGACCGTCTTGCCGTCCGCCTCCATACCGACGACGTCTGCCGCGTAAAATGCCGTCGTCTGCGGGTACAGGCCGAGCACCATCTTGCCGGACTCCAGCTTGGCGAGATTGTGCGTCTGGTTCTCCGGCGGGATTGGTATCATGCCCGACGCGAACGTCTTATACTCCTTCGGCTTGACGTTGTCTTCCGGCTCCACGTCCAGGCACTTGTACCGTCGGCTCTTGCCTTCGCCGATGACGCCGACAACCTCACCTAGTATCCAATCATACGGCGCCTCCCCCTGCTGCGGCTCGTCCTTCTTCCGCTTGAACGCGACCTTGTCGCCCTTGGAGAACGACACCTTGCTGCGGGCTGCCGATGCAGCGCTCGATCCCAGAGCGCCCGACGACGACCCCGCCGTGTTGGACCCTGTGGACCCCTGCGGCTCAACGCTATCGGCCTTGGGCGGCATGCTGTCTCGGTTGCTGCCTCTGTCGCCAAACTTGCGCGAGTTGCCGCCGCCGATGGGGCTGGGTACAGGAGAGTCACCGGCGCCGTCAAAGTCGTACAACGCCGCCGCCGCAGCATCTCGGTTGCGCGTCGAGCTGCCGGTTCGTGATGATGTGTTGGCCGCCGCGGGAGCCTCGGTGGCTTCCTTGGCTTGCTGTACGGCTTTGAGGATCTTGAGTTGCTCGATGAGGTTCTTGATGTTGTTCGAGTTGTTCTCCGACAGCTTGACTCCCGAACGGCAGTTCTGCTCCATCTTGTTAAGATCGGAGCCCGTGGGCTTGCCGCCGTCCATGCTCGCGATGGCGGCCTTTTTGTCGAGCTTCAACAGCTCGGCCAGGTTGTCGTTCTCTTGATTGACGCCGCTTACTATCTCGTGAAACTTTTCCTTTGCCGACTCCCATAGTTGCACCTCCTCGCCGTGGCCGCTGCCGTTGTTACGATTCGAGCCGCGGCCGCTACGGTTTCGTTGAGACATCTTGGCCTGGAGCGAGCCCAGAGGGCTAGGCTGGTTGTTGGGCGAATCGCGTTTCTTCTAGACACGCGTGGCGGGCGCGCACAAGCCAGTCGACGATGTCGCAGGATGGAACTCGGTGGCGGTGAGCTTCCTCTTGCGACCAGCGGGAAGCGGCTTGTCGGCCTGGGGTGTCGGTTTCTGTGGCATGTTTACGTCAGCCTCGAGATCGCGTCTGATGTTGAAATAGAGCGATTGATGTTGAGGAGGAGATGTCGAGGAGGAGCAATTCAAACAAGAGAAGGCTGGATCGACATCGGAAAGGTGTAGCCTGTAGCTACTCACAGGATAAGGAAGGAGCGAATGTTCACTTGGGCCCTGCTCTGCCAGCTGTCGCAGGTCCGAGGTTCAGATCGGGTCGCGATAGATGGAGCTTGCCTTGCGCTCTCTTGATGGTGGGTATCTCTATGCAAAAAGAAGCTAATAAAGAAGAAAAAAAAGAGAGAGTCGCGTTAACAAGGTCTTAGGCCATGATGCGATTCAAAGAGAGAGAGCCTGCGAGTATGCTTCCAAGTTGACGAGGTCGCGAGTAGGGAATCACGGTACGTAGAAGCTCTGTCTACCATGAGGTGGAGGGGGGGGTGTATGTGAAGTGGCAGAATCCAGGCGGTAAGCGGTGGCAGCTCAGCTTATTAGTAGCTGTAATGGTTGATTATCCGTAACGCGACAGCAGTTGCGGCCACGCATTCCCGAAGTGGAACCGGTGGAAACTCCAGATGGCATACCATAGGTAGGTATCTAGGTACCGTGCCTACTAGTAAGTACGCAACCAATCATGTCTCGGCAGTACACCTTCCGCAGAGCGGCCCGACCGCTTGCCCGGGGCCCGTGCTCTGATCATCATACCTGCCTATTGGAGGGGTCCTGAGCAGAGGACCAGGCCAGGTCACTATTAACTGTTGGCTCCAGTTTGCGGGGTCCTCCAAGTGAAGCTCTCCCTGACGTCAAATTCAATGGTGGGGTGTGAGCATACATACTGCCAACTCTAATACTACGACATAGCTGTTGTCGTCGCCGTCGTCTCTCCTTCGGCCTTGCCCTCTACTTTTGTTCGAGTCCTTTGAGCTTCCACCCGTTCTGCACTGACAGCATGGTTCTGCAAGTCCCTCTGTTCAAGCTCCAATGCGGAGTGAATTCGTATGAATGGGGTAAGAAGGGAGAGGAATCAGCAGCTGCGCGCTTTGCTGCCACGACGCCCTCGGAGGGCTTCACCATCGAGTCGGATAAGCCCTACGCAGAGGTGAGCTCCTGGATTTCTCTCCTGTCCCACTTGTTCCGTGGTATTCACTAACACCCTCAGCTCTGGATGGGCACCCACCCCTCGAACCCCTCCAAAGAGGTCCAGTCCGGCCGAAGCCTCCTCGACCTTATCCAGGACAACCAACAGCTCGTCTCCCCCCCGGTCGCCTCCAAATACGGCTCCAAGCTCCCCTTTCTCTTCAAGGTCCTCTCCATCAAGAAGGCCCTCTCCATACAGGCCCACCCCAACAAGAAGCTTGCCGAGCAGCTCCACGCCAGCGACCCCAAGAACTACCCCGATGACAACCACAAGCCCGAGATGGCCATCGCCATCACCTCGTTCGAGGGGCTCTGCGGCTTCCGCCCGCTCGCCGAGATCTCCCACTTTCTAGCCACCGTCCCGCCCCTGAAGAGCCTAGTCGTCGACAACAAGGCTGACGAGTTCATCAACACGATCAAGGGAGAGGAGGAGAGCCAAGACCCCGGGATCAAGGACCGGAACAAGAAGGCGCTCCAGCACATCTTTGCTTCGCTGCTGTCCGCCACCCCAGAAGAGATTGAGAAGCAGACGGACAAGCTCGTCGCCCTCGCCAAATCGGAAGGCAGCGACTTCGCCGGCGGCGGCATCAGCACGACCGATGGCGAAACCCTCTCGGAACTCGTCCTCCGCAACCATAGCTCCTTCGGCGCAGACATTGGCCTGTTTGTCCTCTTCTTCCTCAACTTCGTCAAGATGGAGCCCGGCGAGGCCATGTTCCTCCGCGCCGACGACATTCATGCCTACCTCTCGGGTGACATCATCGAGTGCATGGCCGCCTCGGACAACGTCGTCCGCGCCGGCTTCACGCCCAAGTTCAAGGACGTGACCACCCTTGTCGACATGCTCACCTATAACTACGCGCCCATTGATGAGCAGAAGATGTCTCCCTCCGAGTACCCCTACGCCACCCTCAACCGCGCCGCCTACAGCTCCGGCTCCGCGGTGATGCTGTACGACCCACCTATCGAGGAGTTCAGCGTCGTCCGGTCGCTGCTGATGGGGCACGGCTCCAAGGTCACTTTCGAACCCATCGAGGGTCCCAGCATCGTCCTCTGCACGTCAGGCAAGGGCACCATAGCGGTTGGTCCGACTGTGCACAAGATGAGCGAGGGGAACGTCTTCTTTGTCGGATCAACGGCCGAGTTGGTGCTGCAGTCCGATGGCGACGAGGATGACGAGTTTGTCACGTTCAAGGCGTTTTGCGAGGTTGAGGAGAAGGTGGAGGAGAAATTGTAAAGAGCACACATAGATGCCGCGTACACATGCACATGCTCATCCGCCAATGAGACGCGAAAGTAGTTCATACCCAGTATATTAATCAAGCAATCCTAAAGGAAAGAAAGGAAACATTACAAGACACGATATC
Organism: Colletotrichum cereale; assembly: GCA_034509685.1. Lineage (NCBI taxonomy): Eukaryota > Fungi > Ascomycota > Sordariomycetes > Glomerellales > Glomerellaceae > Colletotrichum > Colletotrichum cereale. The sequence continues at coordinate 5,874 of JASUDE010000917.1, read as the reverse complement.
AGATTGGACCGGGCGTCTGCTCTCTGTGGACCATACCCCGGCCCGGTTCGAACGGTTCTTTTGGATATACCATGTTGCCGTCATGGTCCAAAGAGGGATAGCGATGACGGCGCGAGATAAACGTTGTTTGGATTTGAGTCTGCGCATCGCAGAAAGATGAAAGTCGAACAGCAATCTGGTGGACAAGCCAACGACCCAACGTTGCCGTCCGTGTAAGAGAAAGCAGACAAGCGAAACTCAATGACGCCACCCCCCTTTCGTCTCGTGTAAAAGCCTCCTATTCCACCACATCCTCACTTGTCCATTACCCCGTATCTCCCCAACTCATAAGAATAAGAAGTTGCTGGATGCCCATAACTCAGGCTAGTTTTATGTATCACCGTATCCCGAGAACCGTTGCAAGCCTTTTGGGTACCACATTGCCCCGCCATCCAGGGGAGGGAGATGCACCCAGCCCACCTAGTCCTCCTCATGCCCATTACCCCTCCTATTTGCCCATTGTGTATTACACTTTGCCCCCACGGGCGTCCCCAAGGGAGGGGGGGAAATCTCTGAGCCCCAAAAGGGGAGCGGATAGACGCAGAGAGAGAGAGAGAGAGAGAGAGAGAGAGAGAGAGAGAGAGAAAGAGAGAGAGATCCCGACAGAAAGCAACGGAAGCAACAAGACAAGAAAAGCAATAGGAAAACGATGACGACCCAAGGCGTAAACATGGGTGATTGTGGCGCGCTATTCCCTGCACGCAAAAACAGCCAGAGGCCAAAGAGAAGTAACAATAGACTCGGTACGGAAAATGAGAGAGATAAAAAAGAGAAAAGAGCACTCAACGACAAGGACCTTTTTTCGTTTTGGGCCACGCCCCAATGAGCCTGGGCAGCGATGCTTTCCCCCCCCCCCCCCCTTCCATGCACACTCCCCCCTGGTTCCCCCGCGCAAGACCCAATGCTTTTGCAAATATGAGAGGAAGTGGAAGATGAAAAGCGAATGCGAAGCAATCTAATGCGATTGGTGAAGAAACGACACCTTTCTTCCTGTGTAGTGAAAGGAAACGACCAGGATTGGTTTTTTGAATTGGGGGCTCGGAGGAGAGGTGAAAGGATGTTGATGAAGGCTACTCGCGCCCATCCGCAGGCTTGAGGCACATCAGACAGTCATACTCATAGAGAACCCCCCCCACCACTCTTCGCCCGCTGGCGGACGAAGGAAAAGCCACCTTCGGAACAGGAGTGGTGACCCTGTGGGAACACAAGAGGAGGGGGGCTAGAGCCGGGCAGAACCCGTTCGATTGGTGGTCGGCATTGGGTCTGAAGCGAGCGGGATGGTGGTGGGAATGGACGAGGCGGGACTGGGGCGGTCTGTTCCGGGTCGGGTGGCCGCATGACGCCGCCGGGGTGAAGTCCGATTTGGACTATTAGACTCCCGCCGTCCACATGTTGATCCCTTTGCGACAGGTACCATCCACACACATCCCGAGATGCCATTTGACCGGAGACAGCCCCGCATCGGGTACAAGAGCCCGACGGCCAGCCTGGTACTTGTCGTTGAAGCAGGGGGGGGAGGGTATCAAGACGACAAACCCCTTGCATCCAGACCCCTCCGCAGCCGAACCAACCGTGATATTTCCGGCAACGGATGTAGCTGACAGCGGGCGGCGGTCAGAAAAGTGCATGCCGGGCCGCAGACGTGCAGCACGCCGTCCCAACTGCCCCCTTCCCCCCCCTCCCAATCCGGCTCCCGGTCTTGGCCCCCTGGTCTCGTGCCAAGGCAAGCTACCTCGCTTCCGTGGGCAACGGGCCCTGCGTTTTGTTTCGACGACGTACGAACGTGTGTGTGTGTGTGGCGTCTTCCGTTTTGGCGGTGTACGAGGCAAGCCCATGAGGCAAAAGGAACATGGCGTCCCCCCCTCCCCCAAAGACAACCTGCAGGCCGTCATCTCAAGAGACGTCAAGTCTCGGGTTGATTGGCTTCGTTACATGAGCCCTACAGATCACCAGGCTCCGACGAATAGCTAGGCAGGCGGGGGAGACAATCTTCGAGGGGGGGCGCCAATACGTACAGATTTGAGCTGGAGGGGTTCCCAAAATTAGAACTGAGGAGGATATCGTCGCCTGGAATTTGGAATTATTGGAATGTCATGGTTAGCTGCTTGTAAGCATGATTGCCAAAGTGCATCTGAAAATGAGAAAGAAAAACGCCACCAGACCCAGCCCGACCCCCCCTCCCTCCCCTCCCGTATTCTTTCCGTGGAGGGTCGGATGGAGGAGGGACTTTGCTTTCTGTCAACTTGCCCCCCCCCCCCCCCCCCCTTCCCCCTCTCGGGTGCTGGAAAACAATGCGTGAACGGGCGCTGCGTGTTGGTATCGTGCCTAAAAGCAACAGGGCGTAAAAAACATGCAAAGGAGACAAAAATAGAGAGTGTGTGAAAAAGATCACATGGACAGTTTGGGGGCAAGCAGTTGCTGGCAGGGTGGGAAAAAAAGGAGTTCCCCCTACTTCCTGGCCTGGCCGGCACACTATAGGGGTAAACCCATCCGGCCGGACGCCCCCCTAGGATACGGATAAGCCACTCGCGGATCTCCGGCTGGCGTGGTGCTCGGCCGGGACCTCCTCGGAAATCATGTAGTGCGAGATGTGGTGCCGCCCGTGGCCCGCTACGGCGGCGTACATGCCCCCGGAGGGGGTCGTGACGGTGTACTGCTGGCCGTTGGACAGCGAGCCTCCCGAGCCGGCGGTCCCACCGCTGCCGCGGCGGCCCGTCGAGGACGCCGCCGAGGACCCGTCGGTGTACTTGTAGCTGAGTTCGGACGCGGAGCCGTGCGTGCGGAGGCTCGCGTCCGAGGCGCCGAAGATGGAGTCCCCGCCGCCGGCCGTCGCGGGCGGCGGGTAGCCCGCCATGTCCGCCACGTTGGCGACCCGGTGGTGCTGGGGGTGGTGGTGCTGCTGCGCCATCGAGGGGAGGGTGTGCACGGGCGGCGGGTACGCCGTCACGGGTGCGGTCTCGTAGCTCCCCGAGCAGGCGACCGACGCGGTGCTGTAGCTCGTCGTCACCTCGGGCGGGGCGCTCGTGGGGGACGTCTGCGATTCGGGGCTGCCGGAGGACTTTGTGGACGACGATGCGGCGTACGTGGGCGCCGAGGTGCCACTACCGCTGCCGTCTGTCCGGTAGGTGAGCACATTGGCGTTGGGGAGGCGGGAGGCCGGGTTCGGGAGGAGACGGTCGCCGCCGCCGCCGCCGTTGGCGTTGGGGAGGGACGCCGCGACGGTGGAAAGGGAGAAGTTGGACCCCTCGCTCGATGAGGCGGCGGCGGGCCGGTGAACCAGGGACGCGGCCCCGCCGCCTCCGCCGTAACCGTACCCTGCGGCGGCGTCCGCGTTAACATACAACTCAGCAGCGTTGGCAGCGGCGGCGGCCTTGGCGGTCATGCGGTAGTAGTAGCCCGGGTCGTGGCTCTGGTAGGGGTACGAGTAAGCCATGGTCGCGGTGCCGTAGTCCACAGCGCCGGTGCCGTCGTCCGAGTAGCCGGGGTGGGAGGACCAGCTCGGCATGGTGGCCGCCGGGGAGTAGTACTTCCCCCCGCCCCCGTAGGACGAGTACCCTGCCGACGTCGGGGGGTAGCGGGTCAGGCCGTCGTGGATCTCGGAGGCGTAGTGCGGCGGCGAGGCGGTCAGGGGCGAGGTCATGGCCTGCTGGTGGGCTTGGTATGCCCTCGCCGCCTTGAGCTCGTACGCGAACTCTGGGGCCTGGACCCAGGGAGCTTCGGTCGAGGCGACCTTGGGTGACGCGTGTTGGTTTTTTCGTAATCTCAAGGCTGTAGAAGGGCTATATGTAGACTTACTCGTAGAAACATGCAGGATTCGGCGCCGGCGGCCTTGCAGTTTTGGCACGGATGTCCGTTGCCAGTGTCTCCGCTGCAGCGTATCTTTCGCTTCCGACAACGACCACACTGTTCGGTCTTGTCAGATGTTTTACTCGTTTTCTTGTTTCGTTTTTGTTCTTCTCCGCACCGACTACGACTTATGCCAGATCCCTTTCCGGTGTGGTTTCAACAGCAAAGACCCGTTTGCTCCATCGGAAGCTGCTAATACCAAGGACCCCATAGAATGTTGAAAGAGATAAGGAGCAGGTTACAGTGGAAGCTTAGACATGAAAAGCAAAGTATACAGCTTATGACGTTGAAATCTAACAAGGCGAAAAAGCAGATAGCAAAGAAATTCAAGACAAAACATGAAAAGATTTACCAAGACCAAAAGAACTTACAGCAACGGCAATGCGCTTGCGAGGGGGCGTGTCGGTCTCGGACTCTCGTTCGGTCATGGTCGACGTCCGCGATTCGGAAGAATGCGAGTGTCGCTGCTGGCGTTCGGGGTAGCTGTAAGTCGGATCCAGACGGCTATATCGTCGTCCGTCCGGGTAGTAACTTGGGCTGACCATGGTTTACGATAGGAAAAGGAAGGAGAAGGGAAGAGAAAAAAAGCCTCCTCTGATGATGATCTTGCTCTCTCTGACTGCCGAGGGAGAAGGGATAACGTGGGGGAGGCGTCGGTGACGGACAGGGGCCGGCCGTTGGGAAGGAATTGGCGCGCGCGCGCGCTGTTACAGGAAGCGAGGGATGGGTCCAGGTCTTGGTACTTTGAAGGGCTTGATGTCTCTGAGAGAATAGATGTAAGCGCCGCAGCGGGTGACGTTGGTTGCCGGTGAGGTGGGCTGGGTCGCCTCGAGGCTGCGTGTGCCTGCGTTTCCTGGCGATCGCGATGGGACGGTAGGCGTCGATTATGATGCTGCCGTGACCAACATCTACCTTCCTGTCTCGTTTCAGCCCGAGCGGAACCACCCTATCGCTCTCTCTCTCTCTGTCTCTCTCTCGTCTGGCCTCCCTGCACTCGTGACTCTGATGCCGTCGAGGACCGGAGAAGATGGCAGATGATCCGGAAGCCGGGTAGCCAGGAGGCGAACAAGATCCGAAATGGGAAACGGCTTGATGGCTTTCCCCGCGTCTCTCCTTGTCAGACGTTTGATGTCTGGAAGAGTAGAGAAAGAGGATATGCTGCGCCCGTCTCCCGGGTGCGAGGACGACTGAAGAAAAACAAAGAAAACGAGGGAGTCGGGGACTTGGTCAGTGTTCCACACGAAGAAAGGAGGAAAAGGGAAAACCAGAAATGTTGGTGGAAGAGAAGATTGATAGACAGGAAGAAGGATGAAGAAGCAGCTGCAGCCGGGGCAGTGTTATACTATCACAGTCCTGGACTTTGGTCAGTGTCTGTCTGAATCGATCCGTGCAGAGAGGTTGGCCGCTGCGCGTGTGTTTGCAAGTATTCTCTCTCTCTCTCTCTTCCCTCTCAGATGTCACCCCCTTCCTACTTCCATCAAGATCTGGTTCTGCCCTATTCTGTTGATACCTCCACATGGTGGAGAGCGAGTGCGTGCGTGCGAGAGAGAGAGAGAGAGAAAGAGAGAGCAACGAACGACCAGGCTCTGGAAATTACGACAACACACATCTACACACTCCCCTCCTCCGCTGTATGCGCCCCCCCCCCCCTCCCCCATGGAGGCTTGAGGGCACAATAACACGACATGTGTCATGGAACCGGCGAGGGAGAGGCTGCTGCAACCATTGGGGAGACCCCCTTGTAAGTAGACAGGACAGGGCCGAACAGGCCATGGCAGATAGCCAGAGGGGAGCCAGCAGACGGAACAGACACTGTGCAAGATGTTGGTGTAGAACTTTTCGACTGGCAGCCACCCATGTTTTTTGAACCACGTTGCACCGGCACGGGAACTCGCAGCAGGACAGTCGTAGGAGAGGCGCGGTCCCTATGTCGGCTCTGGCAGTGACAAACACGCATGGCCATGGGGCGGGGGGGGGGGGGGGTGGGAG
>JASUDE010000916.1:0-10801 GCA_034509685.1 Colletotrichum cereale | reverse complement strand
ACAACAGCGGGTAGTAGCTGGGCTCATAACTGTCACGTAACAAAACGACGCCGTTAGTTACATGGCAGTAACTAACGCTTATATCCCACGTGACAGTAACAAACCGCCTTTTAAACGCCTTTCTTACATACTTATTTATACTATTACTTAATTATAATACTCGTTACCTATATATTTTCCCTTTATGTAAAGCAGTTACTCTTATATATCTCTGTGGATAGTACTAAACCTTCTACATTTCTATTCTTACATACCGTACTCTATGCTCTAACTTACAACAGGTTGTAACAGAATAAAATATAGGGTAAACTAAAGATGTAGTATTCCGTGGTTATCTCTCTAGCCAGAAGTAATGTCATCCGTACGGACAATGAACCTCGGTTATACATGTCTCGGTTCATCCACAAGGTTCGTATCAGCGCGCGTTGCTAGTCATGCGCGTTCGTCCTTGTTCCCATACGATGACGTGAAACTGTTATTTCAACACGACCAAACAATGTCCTCTGGACTAATCCTCAAAGCGTTAGCCACGTTCTCCGGAGATAACACGCTGACCGCTCTGACTGCCTTAAAAACAGATTCGGATTCAAACATAACATCCATAGTGATGTTGTAGGGACCCGCATTGTTCGACCGGAGGACGTGCGAGATGTCGGACAGTGTCTCTGGCTGACGATCAATAACGCTCTAGCGATCTACATTTGTAGATGGGGTTACTATCTTACTCCCGTGGTTTGTTTGTTAGACTCTAGGGGGATGTTCTCCCCACTCGCGTCACTAGGGTCTGTCTCCTCTCTATCATTCCAATGAGGGAGACGCTAGCACGAACGAGACGTGTTACTGACCCATTTTGACAAGAAGAGGAGAGTCCTTCTTCGACTGGTTCTAGGTCCATAGGGTGGTATACGGAAAACTGAGCACAGGGCCCTGTCTCGATCTCCAGCTCGTCATCAAGGCCAAAGCCAAAGTTACCCAAAGTCGCCTTTTACATCAGATAGGTGTCAAAGTACGTGTATAACCACGCTATCCTTACTGTAATTCGTGTGTGTGTTGTGTAACTCTACTGCCTCTGTCTAGGTGCGTTATTTCTATAGATGCGGCCTTAGGGGTCAAATGCACGTGTCATCGGATATCCCCATTATAGGTAGGGGAATCCATACCAGTAATGCTGCCGGCATTTATCCGTCCATATGCCCAAATACGGAGCACCCAAACTTCAATAATTAGCCTTTTACTACTATATTTGTAACTAGTAGGTAGTAGCTTAGTTTCAGAAATCCTTTCTAGGAAAGATCTATAATAATAATTCTAGCATGGGTTGATAACAACTATAAGTATATAAAGCTGGTGTTTTCCTCTTTCATTAGACGTTATTACCTCTCTACTTAACAACAGAGACACACAACTCTTTATATCTTCTCTAAATACGTATACCATCATGCCGTTCACTTTACAAGCTTGAGTCATCACGTTCCTTTGCCTTACCCTTACACAAGGCCAAGCCATTACATGCCCTCAAGATCCTGGAGATGGAATCGATGAAACTGTCAATATCTGTAACTATGGATCGGCTACAAACAACGTAAAGTGCGCTGCCAATCCATGCGCTCCTCATCTTGTCAGAGGGGAAGGAAAAGACAAAACCACTTTTGATCTTCTTAGTCGCTTTTGCTTCCGCCCTGGCGGCTTTAGCCCCTGTTAGTTGAGGTGCATTATAAACTCCAGATAGAGCTTCGATTACTTAGGTAACTTGGTTAAGAAATAAGAAATACTATGGTCCTCTCAATGGGTCTCCGCTGTCGTACCTTTCATTCTCTCCCTCATCATCCCGTAAGCCCTGCATATCTCGAAGAGCGTGGTGAGCCAGATAAGGCGACCGAGGCCTCACAAATACTGTATACGGCCCGCGTCGATGCGATGAAAGCCCTGAGAAACCTTTGCGCGAGTATCATTGAGGAGAAGGAGATGACTGCCGGAGCCAACTATTTCACTTGCTTCAGGGGCACGAACCGCCGGAGAACCATGATTGTCATCATGGCCAAACTATTTCTGGCCTTGTTCGGTCTTGACCTCGTCTCCAAGTCGAGTTATTTCATGCAGACCATCGGCATGAAGTCTCGCATCAGTCTCATGATTCTCATTGGCGGTATTGTGGCTGGCACATTTATTAATAGACTTGGTATGTGGGTTCTGTCCCGCGTCGGCCGAAGAAAGGTGACCCTGATATCTTCATCGATATCAACCTTGTTCTGGGTCGCTGTCGGCGTTTTCTGCATGAGGCATGGCGCGGTGGTCGCCTACTTCACGCCCGGGGGATGCATCCACATCATCATCGTCTGCGGCATGAGCGTGTGGCCAGCATCGTACGCCATCATGGGCGAGACAAGCTCCTTGAGGTTACGTGCCAAGACACAGGGAATCGGCGATGTAGCCCAGCAAGGTTCATCAGTGGTGATAAACATCCTACTTCCATACGCCTAAAACCCCGACGCTGCCCATCTAGGCGCCAAGACGGGGTTCACTCATGTCGTGCTTTGTGCTCTCGGAGCAGCGCTCTCCTGTTTCTTCTTGCCTGAGATGAAGGGAAGAAGTGTGATGGAGATTGATCACATGTTTAACCTAAGACTGCCCGCGAGAGTTCAAGAAATGGAGAGGAAACTTGGATTCTGAGTCGAATTGAGGCAGTTGTACTTGCTCATGAGTGATAGTTAGCATTGGAATTCCTGATGGGGAAATCCAGTCAAATTAGGACTGCTAGACAAGTGGAATGTCTATATTTTATAATGTAAGTCTGGATTAAAGTTACTTTTGGTCGACTCTCAGCTTGAACATAGTCGCATAGAAGTGAGCGGCCGAGTTACCTTTCTGTTTGAAGCGCAACTTCCGGAGAAGATGACTTTCTGGGAACCTGTTACCCTGGGTCTCGACTGCTTCAGTCAAATTGATGGCAACAGGGGTTGTTTGCTGTCTTTTGGCGTATCACTCGACTATAATCTCATCTCGGTCCCGTTGTCCGAGCCGAGGCGGATACAGGGAGAAATAGAAAGAACGGGTTACAGACTTGGGAGGACGAATATGCAGGAGGAGGGGGTTAGAATGTAGATCAATACTGGTATAATGACTGAGAAACACATCAGGAATGAGAAGTAGAAGGGATAAGCAGTCAAGTATCGAAATAACCAATATTGGTATTAATACTACTAATTGTCCATGGCCGCTCGATCAAGTCCACGCATTGATAAGACATAGGTAACCAATACGGACCAAAAGCACATCCCGTTAAAAATCTTCACAATCTACTATCTCCGCACTGCACAAGCAACCTGCTCGGCCTGCTCACCTCGCTTACCCGACCTGAAGGTAGCGGGGAATCTGGCTAACCCTGAGCGTCATAGTGGCACCAGAGAATAATCGAGGCGTGGCGGTCGCTGCATATGTGCCTGTTGTGCCTTTCGGGGCCAGAAGCCAATGCTATATAGCCTGGTTCCACATGGACCACTTGGCAGCCTGGGCATAGTTTCGGTGTCCCAACGAGAAGTTGACGCTCAGCCTTGGCTTCATGGCACTCCACAATCCAAGACCATTCCGGCTAAATCCTTCAGCAGCTGTGATTCGACGATCACCAGCCTTGTCATTCAAGGGAACTCTCTGTATGGTTGCTCACGAGCCGTCGTATCCAGCTTAGTCCAGGGTGCTTCTTGGACGCTTCCATGGCAGTCCTTGGGCCGGCTTGGAACCGCAAATCAAACTGCATCTATCAGCTGGTCCGACTGGCCTGGTATTGACGGGTAATATGTGTTGTTCGCCTCTCCGAATCCAAGACCTAGTGTCTTCCACATGTGACTGCGTAGTGATGCCGCAAGAAACAAAAGACGGTAAAGTCACCCGATGATCCGGGGTTGGATTGTCCCCCATGTCTTCCCCGGATATAAGAGCTGTGGATCTCCACATCCGAGTCTTAGAGCAGAGTATCAGTCTCCAGAGCTGGTGTGTACATAAGTTGCGATTGTTTCGCTTCTCAACGCCTTCAAAGAACATCTTTCAAACACTCATTGAAGCCTTTTGACTCCTGCTCGTCATGGTGTTCTCGAAGCTTAAGGGCTCGAAGCCCAACCAAGAAGCCACCGCCCACGCCCAGGAGGAAGCTCCTGACTTTGAGCATGTCACCTGGTACCATGACCCTGGCCTGCGGAAGCTATATTGGCATGCCTTCATTCTCTGTATTGGCTCCGCCAGTACTGGTTACGACGGCATGTTCTTTAACTCGGTGCAGAACTTCGAGTCGTGGAAGGATTACTTCGATCATCCCGCCAACCACCTTTTGGGACTTCTCGCTGCGCTCTACCAAATTGGAAGTCTTGGCTCCATTCCCATTGTGTATGCCCGTCTATGACAACTACTCGATAAATGTGCTTATTTGTTATCTTACAGCCCCTACTTTACCGACCACTTTGGTCGACGGCTTCCCATTGTCATCGGAGGCGTGATAACCATTGCTGGTGCATTGCTCCAGGGTTGTTGCCAGAACATGGGTGGTTAGTTCCTTGTTCTTCCCAAAATGCTCGTGGTTAAGGCGACTGACAGTGCGGTAGGATTCATGGGCGGTCGTGTTCTACTTGGGTTCGGCAACTCGTTCTCTCAGATGGCTTCGCCTATGCTACTCACAGAGATTTGTCACCCACAGCATCGTGCTAGACTTACTACCGTACGTGATTCTCTGCTCAAAGTTATTGAAATATTTCCGAATAGGTTTATTGTCCCTTTTTATACATCCATGATACCCCTGAACACATACTTGCCCTTGATTCTCTCCAAAATCAAATCAAGATCCATGTCGATATCCAACTCCGAATGGTCAAGACATTGTCAAAGATGGAAACAAGTCTAACGTTTTATAGGTTTACAACTGCCTTTGGAATGTAGGATCCCTCAGTAAGTCGGATTCGGGGAAACATATCAATATTTTGCCTCAATAATTTGCTTATCATGTTTGTAGCTGTTGCGTGGGTATGCTTTGGTACAGACTTTATGAACAACCAATGGTCCTGGCGTATTCCTGCCGTTCTTCAGGCTCTTCCCTCAGTCATTCAGATTGTTGGAATTTACTGTGAGTAACTTCGAAAAGACCGATCGGACTCGACGTGCTGACGCACTTGGTGCCAGGGGTTCCCGAGTCGCCAAGATTCCTGATCGCAAACGACAGACTTGACGAGGCACTGACGATTCTCGCCAAATACCATGCTAATGGAAACGCTGAACACCCTACCGTCAAGTTCGAGTATCGCGAAATCAGAGACACGATCAGGCTGGAACGTTTAGCCAACGAGCACAGCAGCTACCTCGACTTCTTCCGAAGCCCCGGCAACCGTTACAGACTGATGATCTTGATTTCTTTGGGTATATTTTCCCAGTGGTCTGGAAATGCCATCATTTCTAACTACACCAACATTCTGTACGAAAATGCCGGGATCACAAACTCGACGGCTAAGCTTGGCGTGAGTGCTCTACCCCACAAAACTGGCTATGTTCCGTTCACTGACAGCCTTGCTTCCCCAACAGCTCTCTGCTGGTTCTTCAATGGTATCACTCATTGTTTCGATCACGTTCGCCCTCATGGTCGACAAGTTCGGCCGCCGTTCTACTTTCCTCGCTTCTACTGGGGGCATGTTTGGCACCTTCATCTTCTGGACTTTGACGTGCGCGCTCTACGAAGAGTACGGAGCTCCAGGCGCGAACCATGCCATGATCTTCTTTATTTGGGTCTTCAATGTTGCATATGCCATTGCGTGGTCCGGTCTGTTGATTGGATACGCCGTGGAAATCCTCCCTTACCAGTTGCGGGCTAAGGGTCTCATGATTCTTAACATTGCTATCCAGTCTGCGCTCACTCTCAACAATTACGCCAACCCTGTGGCCCTCAAATTCTTTGAGGGAGAGACCTGGAAGCTGTACCTCATTTATACCGTATGTCATGCCCAGAAACCTGTTCCGAGGGTCCTGAAGCTAACGATACAACACAGTGCTGGATCTTCTTGGAGCTTTGCTTTGTGTTCTTCAAATACGTGGAGACCAAGGGACCAACCTTGGAAGAGCTTGCCAAGGTTATTGATGGTCCAGATGCCAACGTAGCCCAGCTCGACATTCAACAGATCGAAAAGGAGGACCAGATGAACGCCAACCGAGATAGCGAAACCGCCGAGGGTGTCAACACCGTGGACCACTCCATTGACAACAAGGGTACTTTGAGGACTTGACTTGCATTTCTGCCGATGAGTAGTTGTATGTATGAAGGCAGGCGAGAAATGAGGACACCGGGTATTCAAAGACGGATTTATATCAGCTGTTGCCACAATACTCGTGAGGCATTGGAAGTAATAACGCTCGTTTAAGCACTTGCTCAACTGATAAGCAATTCAGTCATTGCTTTTGGCTATCTCTATTCTCTAATATCCCTTCGAGCTACTGATTGAGTGTCAGTGTGCTTATTGTGAATGATGTGGTTGAAAGGTGCGTCAACTATCTAGCTTTCTGGAGTTTCAATCTGCTCCCTCGCTTCAAGTTGCGATGGATGTGTTCAAGATAAATCGCAGAGTGAATCACACAATACCGGAGCTCGACGAAGTTATCAATTTGTATTCAGATAACGATATAACTCTAAAGTGCTGAACTTGCTGGCGTCTCATCCTGGGGGCAGTCACATAATGTCTACCAAACTGTTCTTTTTCCCATATTACTATCTTCCGAGTAACTCCGATTGCCTCAGTATCATTTCGTTGAGTTATAATTAAGAACGTGATGGCTCTGTCTGTTTCAAGCACCACACGATAAAAAGATGGTGTCCAAGTGATGATTTCCATCCTACCTCGATGCTCTCCTTGTCCTTTGCTTCAACTGATGAAGGGTATTACGTCGTTATCTACTCACTTTCGACGGTGATACACGTCTCGACTGTGATGAACCCACACATCTTGGACAGCTCTCCGCTGACATGAAGCATGTTGAAGGAGTTGTCCTCGAAGAAGTTGTAGGGAACATGAAACAACGGGTCGAATTCCTCCATTGTCTTGATAGCTTCATCCACGACGTCGTATTCGAAGTCATACTTGAACAATTCTCTTTGCGTTTCTGCTGGTGTGTTAGCTGAAGGGATCTTTGGTGGCGACTTGGACGCGTCGTACTGGGGATGTTCTCCTTGGGCATAAACTTCAAAAGCTCGTTTTCGTCGAGATTTGACCCGTCTCTTCCAATGTTGCTAATTATTTGGATCATACTGACACGGCCTTTGCGAATCTTCTCGTACATCTCCAGCAGCTTTTCGACTTCCGAAGCATCGGTAGCGCCGGACATTACGATGCCCAATGCGAGTCCATCTTCAAGAGCCATGGCACCACCTTGACCCTGATCTACATGATAGGAGTCAGTAGACATCCGACAATAGCGTCATCCCACGATGGTAGGCGGTTCGCTGGGGAATCACTTGCGAGGTAATACTGGATGGGCGGCGTCACCGGCCAAGACCATTTTGCCCTTGCGCCATGTCGGTGCTGGAGCGTGGTACCACATGGGCCATCGCCGGACTTCAGTCGTTTTGCTGCGGCGGTTGTCAGATGAGGGTTCTGCTCCTATGATGCTACAGAGGACATACTTGATTACCGCCATCAGGCTTGGATGCAAACCCGAGAACTTCTCAACAAGCTGCGCTTTATCGAATGCCACCTGATAGTCTATATCCGCAACATCAGTGAGACTAGTACTGCCAACTGGCTACCAGGGACGAACCTTCGCGGGCAGCTGGATCGATGTCATTTTCACAGGTGAAGCCTAAGAAGTTGTGGATCGTGTTGCTGTTTCGTCAGCTGGATATCGTTTCTAGCCCGATTCTCAGCACGTACTTGCGACACGTGTATGCTACCAGCTTTCTGTCGGTCTTATCATCGGGCAGCAGACGAATGAGACCATCTACGTTCTCGGTCCAGAACTTGGTCTCGGGGTCTTCTTCGAGTACTTCGGCGGGGATCAGGAATCGATAACACATGTTGTAGTATTTGGGCGGTACAGGTGGGTTCTCGTGGCCGAAGACTGCTTCGCGTGCGATGGAGCGAATGCCATCCGCGCCCACGATTAAGTCGGCGCGAATCTCCTCGCCATCTTGCAGGTACACCGCCGGCAAGTCGGGGTCCTGCGGTACATTAGCTAAGAATATAATAATTGAGTTCGCCAAGGACGCCACTCACGTATCTAGCAACTGATGAGTTCAGATGAATTACCACGGGGATGCCCGGGCCCGCGGGACCGGTCGCCATCTTCCTGAGAGTATCATGCAGATCCACACGGTGAGCGTACCACAGATCGGCGTCATAGAGATCTCCATTTTCAGAATGGGACTCGGTCAACATAATCTCCATCGTCATTGGGTCCTGGACGTGAATGGCGTCGGCCTTGACGAAGTCCGACGCCTTGGGATCGAGACCCCATCGCGTCAGGAATCTTGCCGTGTTCGGGGTGATATTGAGAGCGGCGCCTATTTCGTGTTCCAAGGAGGATCCCTCGTAGATGCGCACCTTGTGGCCTGCGCGGCGAAGGGAGATACTGGCGGAGAGGCCGGCGAGACCGGCCCCAATGATGACTACGTCCAGCATTGCGCTAGCCGTTATGCGCCTTTATGCGGGATTAAGGAAAGGGGGGAGAGAAGAAGAAAGGAAGTGTGCCGTCTCGGGTACGTAGATGCAGTGTCTAAGGTTTGCGAGCTACCGGGTCTGCAACTGAAGTAGGTAGCCAAGGGATAAATTCTCCAGCTCTGGTATCCTCGGAAGGAGAACCAACGCGGAAAATGGCGTTGTTGCATTCGTCTGCCAGCATGATACATCTGACTAGGACATGGTAAGGTTGCAATCAATCCTCCCCGCCAGAATGCCCCCGATCTGCGGACCAAATCCGCTCATTGATGGGGACATTACCAGGATCAAGACCCAACAACAGCGTAGCTATTGGTTGGTGCCCGAAACGTTTGAGGATTTGCCATGCGTATCTACGTTTCCTCCAAGATTCGATAAACCTTTAGTGTACTGGAAAGAGAACAGGGTGGCTGCATTGAGCAAGAAGTCGTGCTGGATTGGGAACAATTCGTGGAAGTACGTGTAGCAGAGGTCGCAAATATGGGTGTACGAGTCCCGCATTAAGTTTAAACACTAATGAGAAAGCTCGAAAGCTAATATTGGATGTCCCGCCAGCTCGTTTCGTTCCTGCGGAACTCTGGCACTCCGCACAGATGATATGTATTCAACATCCAAGGGGATAGACAGGGAATGTCAAATGAGGGTCCACCGGAGCGACACGTCGGACTGGTTGCAAAGTCATTCTATTGGACTGCGCGACATCGACTGAATGCTTTTTTCTTTTTTGGAGCTAAGTGTACCCATGCCTATTGCCGTTGCGTCGAACCCCTCGCCAGAGAAATTTTCATGTCGTTCACGCTATTACTCCCAGGAGAGGGTGTGCGGGCATTGTCACTCACGTGTGAGCAAACGGGCCATCAAACTTGTGGTCAGCGTCTGGCCAACCCTACGAGCTTCAAACCGACATGGCACTGTACCACCGAAGCATTAAGGACTTGAAGTGTGTTACAATTATGTATGATAGGCTTATGTTAGCCCTCGGTCGTCGACCCTTCCGCTTCCACCCGATACCGGAAAAGTTTGATGAGTAAATATGTGCTACTATGTATCCCGGTAAGTGTTTGGCCTGTGCCAAAACAACAAGGGAATCAATCCGCTTAATAACGTTGCGGCCGTGCACACTTGATATGGTGGCCGGGGAGTTCCGCACTTCGGGCCGATCCTTTGGCAACTCGGAAAACCGGTCGTGAAAAGCCGGCGTGTCTATGGGTTATAATGTGTTGCCTATTATTACATATTTGTGCTGGGCTGGGCTGGGCTGGGATGCTCTCCACGTAAGAGAAACAGTTCTCCCCCTTACCCGTCGGTTGTTGTTGTAAGAAAAGTCTGATCAACGACCTACTTATGGGGCCCAAGGGTCTGTCATTTGGAGACTGATGCCATCCTGGCATCTAAGTGTCAGCCTAGACTACGTATCATAACCTGACCTGTTTTCACTGTGTCTCCGGAGCTTATATTTCAACTTGTTTTCTTCTGTTTTGATTCATCCTTCTGGAAGTTTCTTCCAGAGCCAGCACAACAGTGAGCCAGCTACTACCTTCTGAGAGATACGTCAACCTGAACTAGGTCCGACGACCACCCGGTTGCGTGCGAGCATGCGAGCAGTTGTTGTGTGGTGGTGAAACCTCGAGGATGCGCTTAAATGCAATCACGTGAATGGCTGCTAACTCCTGATTCTTCGATACGGATTGTTATGACTTCTTCGGGTTTTAATCAGGATACTATTACCAGAAACACGGTACACCTCGTCCAATGAGCGCTCGTCCGCCAATATACCTAACACCGCTGGGGCCACATCTTCTTTTATGATCGTTAGCAAGGTGCCTTGAAACTTCATAATTGTTATTCCCTACGTCACTTACCCGGGTTCCGTGACGGAACCCGTCACGTAGGGGTCTAGTTCACAGCTGTTCTTTTTATTGACAAATCCACCGTCTCCTTCCGGCATGTACATCACGGAGTTGGAGCTGCGGTCCTCATGACTGCTAGATGGTAAGTTTCATGCGGTTCGGCCTCAATCCGAAAATGGGACTATATGTAAGGGGCTGGCCCCTAGGCTTGTTCAACGTAGAGGTGCCGTCGATTGACTATTCTAAGCTGAAGAAGGAAGAAAGGACTTTACAGGG
>JASUDE010000914.1:0-10827 GCA_034509685.1 Colletotrichum cereale | reverse complement strand
GTGGACATCAATCCACGAGCACTTTGCTGAGTAAGCTGTCAATTCAATCCACAAAGTCGGATATTGACGTGGATGGATTGATTCCCTACCCTGATTGACTGCCAACCTCCTCGACGAATAGGGCGGTTATACTGTTAGTATGACCTCATCTGGTCACTCGTATCAACCCCATTCATATTGTGATTGTATTGGTCAACAGCCTCCGGCACCGGAAGGTCCTTCCGGACGTCAGGGCCGAATACCTGCCCGGCAGCCCGTTTTGCAGCAGAGTTACCGGCCGGCCGGCGCCGGCTTCGGATAATCTCTTGGGCGTCTTGGTATACGGTTGTAAGAAAGAGGACAAGGACATTGTCTTTCCATGTGAATTGGTTAATCTAGGAATAATTATAGAGATAACAAATAAGTCCATAATATTTACCATGCCATCTGAAGTAGGGATACAGTGTATCTGGCCCCATGGGATACCACCCCCATCGTTCTCTTTCTCAGTAATAAGAAGCTTATCTATCCCGCTATTCTTCCGGCATGTGCCAGAAGCTCCGACATCTTGTCTCCGTAAAGTCCGGAGGAGCCGTACGGATGTAAAGAGATTATCTAGAAAGAGGTGGTATACGGCAGCCGGAAGCAAGGCAATAAGGGTGGTTATTACCCGCTGGGTTGGCGTCAAAAGCGCATCTTTTCCGACCTCGCCCGGCCGGTCTAGGCCGGGTTGCGCATCGGCCTGCGGGACTAGTCCGTACGGGCCCTTCCCGTGTACGTGCCACAACCACCGGAGGCAATACCCCTTTTGGGCCAATACCCATACCTTAAAGCCGGTCGGGATCGGCTTTGTTGGTATTGTTGTTGTCTCTAGAGACCGGCCTGTTAACCGGACCATAGCCTCATCAACGGTAAGATCGGAGCCGGCCGTAAAGAAGGAGTCTCCGGTTTCCTGGATATAGACCGACCACTCGTTGACCTTCCGGTATACGGCCGGCATCGGGCTTTCTCCGGGATGGCTCTGTTGGTTGGCCGAAGGGTCAAAGATACGGAGCCGACGGAGCAGTATCTGGAACCGGTTCCGGGATATCCCATCAGGCGCTGCTTGACGCCATTTTTGCCAAGGGTGGGGTAGAGCCAATAAGGGGCTGTTAATCTATTAAGTTAACCAATAGGGTTACAGTACCTCTATTGCCTATAGATTTTGGGTATGCCAGAGGTACCAACAATCCTCTTGGATACATAAAGGTACGTTGCAGTCTAAGCAGCCCTTCCTCGTATATTTACGTCGCTGCGTGAGGCTATTCCCAGACATCTCGCCTAGGGTCTGGCGGGCTCTTACTGCCCTTAGATTGCTACAATAAGAGCAAGGCGAATTAACCTTCCTCGATCCCTTTGTATGGTGTTCCCATGGGATTGAGGTATTTCTTTTATCTATAGCCCGTTTAGGCCGTGACCTCTGCCGTCCTTTTGCTAATGGTCCAAACTGTTGAATAAGCTGGGATGCAAGCAACTGCCGCCAGTGGTACTGGGTTTTCACCTTCTGCCACCTCGGGTTGCCCCAGAGCTGTAGCAGGAAGCTATTCACAACTACCACTTCCAGCAGGAAATTCCACGCAATTGACTGCCAGCCCCCTCGTCGAATAGGATGGCTGTATTGATAATAGGACCTCATCTGGTCACTCATATCAACCCCATTCATCTTGTGGTTGTATTCATCGATTGCCTTAGGGACTGGAAGGTCCTTGCGGACGTCTGGGCCAAAGACTTGCCGGGCAGCCCTCTTGGCAGCAGAATCTCCAGCTGGGCGGCGGCGGCTGCGGATAACTTCCTGGCCGTTCCGGAAGACAGTTGACAGGAAGAGTACTAGGGCATTATCCTTCCAGGCGAATTGGTTGACCTACTTATCAGTTAGTTAAGTAGGCAAGCAAGTAGGTAGGAGGGCATTAGGTTGCTCACCTCCCCATCTAAAGTAGGGATGCAGTGTATTTCGCCCCAGGGGATACCCCGTTCTTCAGTCTCTTTCTCAACAACTAGGATCTCATCTATCCCACTATCTTTACGGCAGGTACCAGAAGCTCCAACCTGTTGCTTCCGTAGGGTACGAAAGAGCCGTATAGAGGCGAAGAGGTTGTCAAGAAAGACGTGGTAGGTTGCAGCTGGAAGTATGAAGATAAGAGTAGTTACTACCTGCTGCGTTGGTGTCAACAGAGCCAGCTTTCCACCAGCCGGCCCAGCTGGCCCAGCCCGCCCAGCCGACCGGGCTGTTCGGGCTGTTCGGGCTGTCCGGGCGGGCTGGGCTGGCTGGGCCTGGGGGACTAATGCGTATTGGCCCTTTCCATGTACGTGCCACAGCCACCGTATACAGTAGCCAGACTGGGCAAGGATCCAGATCTTATAACCAGTTGGGATAGGTTTCGTTGGAATCGTTGTTGTCTCTAGAGATCGACCTGTAAATCGAACCATAGCCTCATCAACTGTAAGATCTGAACCAGTTGTATAGAGGGAATCCCCAGTCTCTTGGATGTGGGCTGACCACTGGTTAACCTTCCGGTATACATCCGGCATTTGATCTGGGGTCCGGCCCCGGCCCCGGCCCCGGCCCCGGCCCTGGCCCTGGCTGGGCTGGCTGGGCTGGAATTCAGCAGTGTCGAATATCCGCGGTCGCTGGAGTAGTAGTTGGAAACGGTCCCGGGATATAAACCGCGTGAATAAGTGGATGGGATCCTCCTTTTGCTGCTGGGTTGACCAGTAGGTTGATAATCTAGATTCCCTATGGATCCCTACATATAATAGGATCCCTCGGAATAGGTAGATCTCTTCTACTGAAGTCTTCCTCCATTTATATACTCTAGACGTTCTAGCACGCGGGCCCTACTTCGACAACGGCGCCGCATTCGTCCACTGGGCCCACTGCTCCACGAGGCCCTGCGGAACATATTGCATGAATAGGTCAAGCGGGCTTGCCGGCAGCCCCCGCACCTCTTGGGCCCGAGCCGGCACGTCAAAGGGTCGGAAGGAGCCCGGAGGACCATGCTCGGTGGCCGGAGGTTCGTGGGGCTGAACTGTTGCTGCGTCACAGCGCTCTGGCGTACAGTCTGTATTACAGGCAGCAGTAAGGTCTTCTGGAAGGACCTCAACTACTATACAACTACGTGTAGAAGTAATATTAACCGCCTGCGTAGAATTTGTCAACTATGACGGTCATTCCACCAGGTTCTCTGACGCATTGGCTTCATCAGCATGAATATGATTGTGTTATTTTTCGAGATACGTTAGATCTTTATCATCGACACAGACTGTATAGCTTATGTCGTCCTTTTGGGAGTTACCTCCAGCTCCACGATGCAGGCTTAATTTCTTCTATACTGTTGGTCTCACAGGCGGCGATGTTCATACGAGTCGGTAGCAACGAGTACGTCAAAGCGGTGATATTGCTGGTTTATCGATAGGTATGGAGATGGGAGATCTAACTGCGCGGCCAGCAGCAAGGTGAAGTGGAATATGCCCCTCGTTGTGGCTAAGGGGCATGTCATATCGAACCCAGCCCTACCTTTGCTGTCTTCAAGTACTCCGGACACCGTTTTCTTTGACTTCTAAGACCATCATCTCTCCGTATGGAGAGCCTCTCCTGTTAGCCGGAATCAGGGACCGAATAGCTCAGTTAGCCTCAAGCAGCCAGGAATTGTCCATACCGAAGTTTCATAGGAGCGTCCACAGGGTACCGATAGCGTCGGTGATATTAGTGAAGCGAAATATACTCTGTTTAGAGGATAGTCTTCACCCGTGTGCGAGGGGTGGCGTACGCTAACGATATGCCCAACCTGACGTCAGTCAATCTTCTTGGCGAGCACTTGGTGCATCAACTGGCCCTTTCGCTTCCGCGGCTGGCATTATCATCTGCCTGCGGTGCTAGTGATCTCGACCAGGCCACCAACGACGGAATGGTGACGCCTCGAAGTCGAGCCATTCGGCCGGACGGGGTTTTTCCGAGACCTGACTCCCTCGCAAAGACTGACCATCTACACCAAGACGGAAGATATTGTCGACTGGCCTTTACATAGCTCCCAGGTCTCTATGCCGACATGCGACCTGCTGGTCAGCTCCTATGGTCTCAATCGCGACGTCGCTGGGTGGGGATGGGATAATAACGGTGCGTCACGGAAATGGATCGTGGTTAGAGATCAACAGGGCATGCTCAGGGGTCTGTGCGAGTCCGGGTCAAACAGTAACAATAGAAGCAAAAAGGCGGTTTGGTCGGCAAATGAGCAAGGTGAAGCAGACCTATGGCGGTGACCTTGCCGGGGTTACAGTGCTTGCGGATCCCGGGCACATTTCCTGCTGGGGCTGTTGCTTCGTCATTGCAAACAGTTAGCCACTTTGTGATTATCCTAGGCAAAACTATAACATAACTCCAACTAAACAGCCAACCGTGGTACATGGACTTGATTGATAGATATCTTGCGGAGTGCGGAAGACCCGCAATCATGCATCTACCCACGACAGGGGGGTTTTACGCACGAGATACAGGATTCGCCGTGAAAGCGTTGGAAGTCAGCAACGTCCTTGCTACGATTGTTGTCGTTCTACGGGGCAACGCCTTCACTCGGCCCAGCGGAGCCTCTCCTGCACGATTCGTAAACGAGTGTCATGTCCCCGATTTTCATAACGCCCGTGTCAGAATTAAACAGACTCCACTTGGAGACTACGTTGCCCTTCGATCTCCGCCTATGCGGCGGCTGTGTCCCAGCAAAACGAGTTACACTTTCCAAAGGCTTAGTGATGTCACTGGAAGAAAGGTAAGATACGTAATACGGCCGGCCATTTCTATTACGGATCAAGGCTTAGCTGCTTTCCCAAAGACGGTTGGGGTAAAAGAGGATTTGGTTGAGGTTTGCTACTCTAAGCACGAGAGAACAACATCGTTGCTACTAGTAGCTGATACACCACTGACTCCTGTACGCGGTGTTGCACAAGTAAGCGGCGAGCAGACTTTCGCGCAAGCTCAATCTCCCGCGACCGTGTACCTAACAGGGCCTTTGATCGGTACCAGGCCTCACACGCAGCGACAACGGCTGTAGCGGTCCAATTGATGTCAAGCTGCGTTAAGCCATACAAGCATAGATCCGCGACGACCGAGGAATCCAAGACGTATTTATACATCAAGCACTGGTCACAACCGTCTTCGAAGAAAAGGTCATAGTCCAGAGCACGCATCAAGTCCACTTCGTTGGCCCAAATGATGTCTTCGAGGTGTATGCCAGGTGCAGACGCACAGGTGCCACAGTTGAAAATCGCATGGGTAACTTCATGTGTCTCTTCTCTGTAGCCCATGAGCTTGATGGAGACTGAAAGTGCAGCCTTGACCAGACCCTCAGAAACGTCGATGTTTTTTCGTTCAACAAGTTTTAAGTAATTCAAGGCGCGGACCAGCGACACTTGACTATGTTGATATTGAGAACGTGACAAGAGTTGCTTGAAAAGAGTCACAGCTAAGCTACCTACAAACCACATTATCAACGAGAGTTGTTGTCCATCCAGTGGTTTAAATAGTTTCCATTTTAGCATTAGGTTCGGCATACTTACTCCATATACGATTCTCCCTAAATCTAAATCTTCTTCCGAATATCAAGATACTGTGTCTGATGACGAATTATGTTAGACTTCAGTTTGGATTACTCCGTGCTCCATTCACCCTCGGCCAGCTATTGTATGTCTTGTGGAAAAACGTCTTCAATTACCTGTATAGATCCGCTTCTTGTAACTTTGTGACACCACTATTGTCGTGTTGACACGTCAGTACGTATCGTGCATGGAAGTTCAGGCAAAATGGCAGCCACAGGCCTATACCTTTCTGTGATGTGGAGGGGGCAGTAGTGCTTGTAGCTAGTCTTTGATGGCTTCCTGTTACACCTAGGTATTGGGTACCGACTAAAATTTGGATCTCTAGTTTAAAACGGATGGAATTTGGTGGTGTTTCTTGTCAAGATTGTCTAGTATTTCTTACGTCCGCCACATCGAGTGGAGAAGAATCTCTGTCGGTGACGAGAATTTTTACAGTTCCTGTTTGACACTGACATCGGCTGGTGGAAAGAGTCCAACAACCACCTTGTTAAGAGGTCTATACACACCGTCCGTCGACGCCCGCGGTATTTCCAGGAAAGATGCCAAATCATTGGCAAAAGTTCCTGGCATTAAGCCCTCAACTCTTCCGTATCTTCCGTATAATAGTCTAAGCCATCCAGATTAAAGGCTGGACTCTGCGGAGCTAAGCATTCATTGTTTGACAGATCATGGCATGGATCTTGAAGCATGTTGTTGACAAGGTTGCGGTGGTTAAGTAGACTGGATCCAGCCGAGGCAACCAGTGATGCGTCCCCGGATGACCTTGAGGATGTCGCTGGCGTCAGCGGTATATCCGTCTTTACCTGCTGTGCGGAGCGGCCAGGACATCCTCGAGGCCTATTTCTCAGGTCATAGCGGCCAGAAGGCCTTTGTATGTCCTTAATAGCACACTCAGCTCTGCCTAAGTGATTATTATCGTTAATAAGGTTGGCCTTTGACTGATAATAGTCTGATTCTCTCTGGAGGTCTCTCAGATTGACGAATAAGGTACTTTCCAAGCCAGAATGCTCTTTCTTGTATTGCAGAGTCAAATTAGGCTGTTCACCAGCGGTGATGAAAGGCGTAAAAATGCCAGCATATATAAGCTCCGGGGCCAGGCACAAAGGAGGTGACATAAGAGGTAGTGGAAAACACAACTCAGGGTCCGGGTCTCGATTTTCTCCTTCTTTTTGGTCGACAGGCTCAGAACATGGAACTGTTGTATCGGATGAAAGTTCAACGGCAATGGTAGTCTGAGATGACGCCATTGGCAAGTGTTGGTCGTTCGATGCGGGAAATAAGAGGTTCGGCTCCGGGAAAGAGTTGTTGAGGCAAAGAGCAAAATGCAAGCAAGGTATAACATAAAACTTCTCAGTATTCGTGGTCGTTATCTTCGTGACAGATGTTTCAGTCATGGTTTGTTCATCCACGCCTTCCTGGGAAGTCCAGTAGTTGCTGATGTCCAGGTTACCTTCAGGCTGCTTCACATCATTGAAGGCTTCCTGAAAGCTAATCTGAAAGCTAATCTGAAAGTTTTTTTCGCCCGTTAATCCGTCGGCTTCGCAGATCAGGCACATTCGGCCAAGTCCTATGGCGAATGTGTCGGTATGCATGTCGTCATATTTCGTGGAACCCACAGTGGGAGTACATTCAGCATCTCGTGACTGGACGCAGTCGCTAGACCTCAGGTTCTTGGATGGCTGGGATTCGAAGATAATAGGGGCGTCCATCAGTGTGCGCTTAGCAGATTTCTTAGAATTGCCCATCTGTTCAAGATTACTTGGTTGCGGCGTGAAATAATGGCGAAGAATGCAATCTTCCTCTCGAAGCTGGCAGAGTTCTCGGGGATGCACTTCGAAGCTGTGACTTTGGTTGGCGATGGATTCCAGGTTGAGGGTTGTGTCTCGGGTGCCATAAAAGATATGGATGGCCGGCTCTCCGCGGCTGTCGAGCTAAGCGGCTAAAGGAGGTAGCGTTTGAGATGGGCAAGGGATTATTAAAACTGACAAGATACGTGTGTTTCCAGTGCTAGGCTCTGTCAAGGCCGTTGTGAATCAATAGTATTAAACGTTCGAGCCCTATTCTTCTGGTGAGTGGAAGCAACTTTCACGTCAAAATTTCACTTGAAAACAGTGATATTGATGATGGGTTGTATCTGGGTATGCAAATGGGAAGTCTAACTCCGTAGCCAGCGGCAAGGTGAAGTGGGATGTGCCCCTTCTTGTGGCTGAGTGGCTGACTCCACCTTGCCGGGTGTGGCCGAGAGGCCTGTACCTTCCCATCTTCCTGCTGCTCTTCCAATTGCCCTTGTTCCAAGATCAACGTAAAACTTTTCCAGAATATCTGCATAGGTTTGAAACCATCTGAAAACAGCAATTGACCACCTTAAGGGAACAGCAGTTGGCCAATCTGCGGGCAAAAGTGTTATGTGGAGGAGATAGGCTTTGGTATTAGTGTGAAGAACCGGGACCTGATGGTCCTGGATTTCCCACGAACCGATTTCTGTCAAGTCGGTGACCCGGTTGGTGGTCCTTATTCAGGTCATAATGGCGAATGAAGAAGCTTGCAGCAAAGGCAACCACTGCCAGCGCAACGTACACACCATGCACGCCCTTGAAACCAAAGGCATACGAACTCAGCACGGCGTTCTTGAACATGTCGTCAGGTAGCGTGTGTAAAACGACAAGATACTCTTCGGCGTGTTGTGCAATGCTCCGCACAATGCCTTTCCGCGCGAGCTCTTCAGTCATAACGTTCTGGAATGTCGTCGAGCCCACATTGACACCGATGGCAGAACCCAGCATGCGCAGGAACAAATACATGGCCGCCGCGTGGCCTGAGTAGTGTGGATCGACAATGGCGCCTGTTACAAAGGTCTGGGCGTTGAGAACAAGTCCATGGCCAATTCCGGCGATAGCGAGAGTCACAATACTCACGGCCAAGTGAGTATCAACATCCCAAGAGACGAAAAGCCCCGAGGCAACCGACACGAGAGCCCAGCCCATCCAGATAGACCAGCGGTAGGCATTCAAGCGCGATACGAGGACACCCGAGATGATTGACCCGGGAACCAGTAGGAGCGTGACGGGGAACATTGCCACGCCGGCCATGGTGGGCGTCTTTTGTTTGACTGAGAGAAAGTAGAATGGAACATAGTACAATTGGCCATAGAGCTAAAATTTGTGTTAACACACGGCTGAGATATGATCCTGTTTGTTGCGAGGCAGCTTACAATAAACCCTTGGACAAGGCCAAGGATGTAAACGGTAATGGCGCTGACGTCCGTGAAAAGTTCTTTGTTCAAGAACGGGGACTTGGCGTATCGATGCTCGTAGAACAGCGTGATGATCAGGCCGGCGGCGCCAACGAAAACTGGCACTAGAGTCTCCGCGCTTTGCCAAGGAAAGCCATTGCCACCCCAGGAAATACCGACTAGAAACGCCACCATGGAACCGATAAACAGAAAGCCACCAAGCCAGTCGACGCTCTTGAGCTTTTCGGCAAATGTCGACTCAGGAGGCCTCAAGGTCAGCAGCATGGGGACGGCTATAAGCGAGTAGCCACAAATAGGGAAGTTGATGTAAAAGATCCACCGCCACGTGGTGTGCTCGGCGATGGCGCCGCCCATGACGGGGCCGACAAGGGATCCGACTGCCCACGCCAATTGGCTGAATTGCCGCTTAGTTTAGCTATTCCTTTGATTGGTAGGTGGATGAACAATACTTACATGATGCCATAGTACTTGGGCCGCTGGCGAAGGGGCACGATGTCGGTGAAGACCACTAGGCTTAGCATATACATGCCACCGGCACCGATGCCCTGTAGAACACGGCCGCCTAGCAAAAGTGCAATGCTGTTGGCAACGCAACACAAAATGGTACCCGTGGTAAAAAAGACCAAGCTGCCGGTTAGGATGGCAGGTCGACCAAAGATGCCACTGAGTGATGCCAGAAACGGCATGACAACTGCGCATGAGATCAAGTACGCAGTGCCTACCCAGAAGGCTTGTGTAGAATTTCCGCCGATGTCTTGAATAATGGACTAATGGAAAACTCTGGTCAGCTGGTCTTCGATTCTGGCTTCTTTAAGCACCACGGGGTCTTACCGAGAGGGACGTGACGATAACGGTAGCGTCTAAGGCAATGACAAAGGACATGATAGATAATGTCATGATGATGATCATCTGGTGCCTAGATGGCTTCCACTGCGGAGTGTTGACATTCTCACCCGAGACTCCCTTTTCAGGGTTGTTAATTTGAATTTCGCTAGGCATTGTAGCGGTCTCTGACAACTACAGTTTCTAACAAAGTGCGCAAAAGGAAAATATGAGAAGCCTTAGCAAGACAGACGAAAAGCAAGTGAACAGCTTATTGTAGACGTAATTAAGCTTAATATGCCATCACGGGGTACACTTCTTGTGGGCTACTAAATATGATAGCCGTGTCTGAACCCACTCGGTTGTCTTTCTGCGGCACGCAGACAAGGATAGATCTCTTGTTACAAAAGACATATAACGGCTACCCCAGTTTTGATTAGACTAACAAGGATGAGGATAGGCAGGGGAATTTTGTTCGGTAAAATGGATGCAGTCTGCCACATAATGTTTGCTCATGAACGCGGTAGTCGAACTGCTCGGCCACTTGGAGCATGCAGATAAGGATCACTATGCTCTTATAACACAAATATAACGCCTGCCCCAGTTTTGATTAGAGTAAGGAGCATAGATTAGGACATATACCTCGATAGAATGGGCTCTCACAGCATACACCGTGACAGTCGCACAGGAGACCCGCGCCATCCATACTGTCGGTCGGTCTCTAGGTCCGCTCTACTTAGCAGCGCCAATAGAACTCTAGTGTTATCACCCAGCCACCGATACACTCGTATATGCCGCCGATATATTGGGGTCGCCGGAACGTCTGGCCTATGAAACCCGAAGTACCTAGTTACAAGGGTGAATATGTTGGCGCGGGTGCGGACTCCGACAAAAGAGCCATGTCTGGACCGTATTGCGCGCAGAGCCAACGGCTTGCACAAGGCGGGGCAAGGTCAGTGGATTCAAATGACCGGGGAAGCTAAAAGTACTTCCCGGTTAGTTGCCCTTTTTGCCTCGGCGCAAAGACCGGACAGGGATCACTCGACCTTTGTGGGGATGATGATGATGATGATATATTTAACGTCCAGAGTGAAGAGGGACGTGCCGGGCGATGCCGACATGGTCGATGCTAATCTAAACTATTTTAC
>JASUDE010000913.1:327-10837 GCA_034509685.1 Colletotrichum cereale | reverse complement strand
CGATGTACTAGAAGGCGATAGAGCAAGTGCTTTTCGAGCAGATGCGCGAGTCTTCTTCGAGCTCTGCTTGTGCGAGATAAGACGTTCACAAGAACGAGACCGACAGTCATTCCTGCAAGGCAGATTGCATACAAGGCGGTGACCCAATCCATGACGAAATTGCGATCAGGGCAGCAGAAGGGCACGAAAAATGGGTGTGAGCGTGCTGCATTGAAGAACGAGACTAAAAGGATGGACGATTGAAGTTAGAAGACTAGAAGTCTAGTTGAAAAGAGTATGTAGGGTTATCTGTAACGGAGCAGGAAATGGCTGATAGAAGCTTGATTCGGCGCCGGCGTTGCCTAGGCCTTGCATTCATACTCTCTTGGAAAAACTGACACACGTGCCAGGCAGAGTAGACCAAAGAGACAGTCCGTGTCGCGATGTCTCGTGAGCGGATGCTGCAAGTACCAGTGAGATACGTGACCACAGGGGATGCAAATGCCAAACGGCGGGTACTACCAACTTTTGAAGCCAACAAGCTACATGGGGGATACTGGCATAAGGAAACCATCCGACTTGACAATGACTGACGTCAATGAAGAGACAGGACTCCCTCCGGCCCATCCGGCTCTGGGTTTGGGAGGCGGACGGGTCGAGCATCTGAAGCATCGGCGTGTCTCCCGACGAGGGCTCGGAGCAAGCCTACGTGCTCTGTCGAGCGTAATGGAAGTTGTTAAGACCGACGGATTGATATGGTGTCAGCAGACTTGTTAAGCTTCGAGCACAGGAAAAGCGGCCGGACCGACCCCGAGGACACAGCGCAGCGTGATCGAACATCATACGGCAGACATGGGTTGGGTTAGTGGACAGAGTACGAGTAGTCGTGCCGGCGTGGCGGTTGCTCTGCGCCTCTGATCTGCAAGACATGGTCGGCTGCGAGTCGGAGACGAGTCGCGGTAACGGGAAGCTGGACCTGGGGTTGCGCCCGGGGTTTCCGGTGGGCCGTAGCACCGTGGTCGTGACCAGAAGGCAGCGGGAGAGCTACGTTCCCAGCTCGTACCTGGGCCGTCGTGAGGAGGGAAAGGACCGGTATATCGGACGCGTACCCAGTTCTTACCTAGGCCGCCCCTGGGCGTGGTATCGCCGGTGTGTCCGGTGTACCGAGATTGCCATGTCCCTCCGATACGACGTGGTATCGCCGGCGTAGTAGCCCCTGCACTTGAGACCTGCGGAGACGACATGGTGGCTTGAGAGGACGGAGGCGCATGTCGGTCGGCTCAGAGACTGGAGTGCAGTTGCGACCGGCTTAAGGTGCAAACTCGGACGACGCGACCGTATGGCCCGTACCGGATGTGGGGCGGCACCGTCTCGGCTTTGCCTGGGGCCGAGACACTCCTGTGGGAAGGTCTCCATGCGGAGCAAAACGCTAACGGGGTCGTTAAGGCGCAGCCACGGCCGGCCGAGTGGCTTCCCGGAAGGAGTGGGTTGTTCGGGGCTGCCACCCTGGGAGAGTCGGGTACAGACGGTGGCTGAAGACGACGGAGACAAGGCAAGCGCATCAATCAAGACAGGCTGGGCCGCGAGGGCCGCGATGGCTACTTCGGCAAGAAATGGAATCGTGGGCTTTGGGAGAGCATTGCACCTCCCCCGGTCACATACTGGAGGCGGGTTTACGACAACGGAACAGCGCACAGTCGGGCCCAGGACGGAGCAGAACCCATTTACGGCAGAGCTCGCAGCGATGGTAGCGGCGCTAGAATCACTCGCAGAAAGGGTCCGTCACCTTGCTATATACCTGTTCGCTAGCAATAAGGCCACCATATTAGCAGTCAGCAGACCCCGACAGCAGTCAGGCCAGCAAGAAATACGGCGTATCTACGAGGCTATCAACGTTCTCAAAAACAGAGGCAATAGGGTCTCCCTCTTCTAGCTGCCGGCTGGAGTAAATTCGAAGATCATGAAGGAGGCCAAGGCAGCGGCAAAAGAGAGCACCCGACCGGGGAAGACCGTTAGGAAGAAGCCGGCCAGGGCGTATTCAACGGCGCTTGGGAATGCACTACGGACAGCACATGCGATAAATTACGGATTACCTGAGGGTGTAGGAAGCTTCTCGAAAAAGGTCGACGCCGCCCTTCCAGGGGTGCAGACGCGTCAACTATATGACGACCTATCATGGAAAGAAGCCAGCATACTGGCGCAACTACGGACTGGGATGGTGAGGCTCAACTGGTACCTGCACCAGATTGGGGCTGTCGCCTCCGATTAGTGTGCATGTGGACAAGCGACAGAAACGGTCGAACATTTTCTCTTCCGTTGCACCTAGTGGACAGCACAACGCGCGCCGATGATCCAACGAACAGACACGCACAGAGGCAACCTATCATTCTACCTAGGCGGGAAGACAGCTTCCGACCCTGACGATTGGTCGCCATGTATGGACGCTGTAAGAGAAACAGTGAAGTTTGCTATGGCGACAGGACGACTTGACATGCAGATCAACTAAAGACGGGATGAGAGCGACACATCATCACATGGTTAGTACTAACCACCGACTAACCCTATACGCACTCTCGTGCCACCGACAGCAGGGCTCGCTTCAGCCGCCGAAGATAGGGACCTAAACACTTGGAGGAGTTGACTCCAAGAATACCTGCTACATACTAACCCCACGAGAAACCGCAACAATTGGGAATAACATAGAGGACACGGACGGAATTGGATCTTGTTTATGGGTTTATCTGATACCAGGGTAGACATTCAACAAGGGGAGCATGTAAGATAGATACAAGAGCCTTTTATGGCTTAGCCAGGGCGTAATAAACTCTGTGTGTGTAGCTGTTAATGAATTTTAAGAATCAGGAACGCCGCAAAACAATAACCCCTGCTGCTTGGCTGACAGATTCCCATCTTGTAAGCAACAATGGGTTCCGAGCACAATTCCAGGGCCGTGTTGAAGCCCGATCGTAATTTAGTGTGACCCGAAATGAGCCTTTAAGGATCTGGACTTGACTACTGGGATGCTGGTTATTAAAGCCCGCAACTCGCCTTCTTCACACACGTACTTGCTCAAACGGGTCTGGCCGACTTCACACTCATGGACCTCAAGCGCAAAACCCAGATTGATCTCTCCTTTTCGGGAGATAGCTCTGGTACCCCTTCAGAGAACCCTACGAGCTCAAAATTACGAGGCTTCGCCCATAGGACTGGCCCAACCGGGCGCAACCTGTTTAAGTCATCGAATGTATCTCAAGCTGAAATACAGGGTATTAGCGAGAAACTCAACGCTTCGGTGGAGAATCTTGGCGATTCGTCCCGACCTTTGATTTCTTTAGACTCAACACGTCCCATAGATATCAACTGGTGTTCACCATGGAAGAGATACGAGGCCAGTTGCAAGTTGTCTGACATGGGCGGAGAATTGTGGACGGCAACGTCGTGGGTTAACATAAGACGGTTTCCGCGCGACATCGCCGAACAGACCCTTCGCAACTTTCGACGTATTAAGCACCAGAATATTGTGGCTTTCTACGAAGCTTATATGACAGACGATTATCTCCACGTCGTACTAGAGGACATGACCTTCAGTTTACTTCACATTGTCAAAAGCCTGCGCTACCCAAACGAAGCGCAGCTCGGTACTACTCTGAGACAGGTAAGCCGGAAAATTATACATATGCCGTTGTTTTAGCTCACCGTTTCTCCCCTTTCTTTTTGTAGGTGGTAGACGGCATTTGCTTCTTGGAAGAAGAAGGATGGTTTCATCCTCTTCTCGATTGCGACAACATCCTCATTAATGGAAGAGGCTTGGTAAAGATAGGTGGGTTAACTGGAACGAAAGCGGTTCAGAACTTTCTGACGTTTGAGAGAAGCGAATCAGCAACTCTGCCAGCCATTTGCTGAGAAGAGTAGTCGTCGACACCTCTATGCTCTTTGCCATGTCACACAATTACTCATGCAGAAGTTTTGCAAGGAGAGGCCTGGCATTGACGATATGGATCGCTGGCCGCCCGACTCGGACGGTTTTACGTTCCTTGCCTCCATTGAGTCAGCAAGCTCGATCAAGGAATTACAGAAAGTTTGTGGTCGCTTCGTCCTTCCCTTCTTCCAAAAACTTATCTGATCCAAATTCACAGCATCCTCTTATGCGATATCGGGATGTCAGTTGCCTTCGTGCACTCATAAGACTTACACAAGTGACTGTTTTCCCACGGGTTTATTCTTTGGAATTGCCAGAGGCCGGAGACAGCTCTCCCGTCGGAGATCCTCGGTAACACGAGGGTCAGGCAGTGCAGAATTGATATTCGTTGCTTCCGTAGTTTGAATATATTTCTATTGAACCCTCTCGACTTCTTTGAGTTTGCTGCTCCATAATCTCCCTTTTTCTTTTTGATTTTTACCCCCAATCCCACCCGAACTAATCCTTACAATATCAGTTGGTGGGCACCCCCTCTGACATTATGTGAGGAGTTAGAAGGCATCAAGACGATTCAAAGGGTGTATAATACGTTAGGATTAGACATTGATTACAGGAGCCCTTTATCCTTACGGATATGGCAAGTAGGTGAAATGATATAGTTGATGTCAATATCATTGCTCATACATTACCAATTAGCTCATCATGTCTGGGGATCGCGTGATGGGGCGATGTCAAGCGTATCACAAGTCATGGCTTCGCATCACCCCTTTTTCTCTTCCAATGACGCGCCGCCCGCACCGCGCGACCTTTCTTCCTTCTCCTTACGCTACGTCCTGTATCTAGTCTGACACTAAGGGTCACACGTTGGTTTTGGCACGCTCGTTTTGGAACGCTCGTTTTGGCACATTGGTTTTGGCACGCTCGTTTTGGAACGCTCGTTTTGGCACATTGGTTTTGGCACGCTCGGTTTGGAACGCTCGTTTTGGAACGCTCGTTTTGGCACATTGGTTTTGGCACGCTCGGTTTGGAACGCTCGGTTTGGAACGCTCGTTTTGGCACATTGGTTTTGGCACGCTCGGTTTGGAACGCTCGTTTTGGAACGCTCGTTTTGGCACATTGGTTTTGGCACGCTCGTTTTGGAACGCTCGTTTTGGCACATTGGTTTTGGCACGCTCGTTTTGGAACGCTCGTTTTGGCACATTGGTTTTGGCACGCTCGGTTTGGAACGCTTGTTTTGGCACATTGCACAAATAATAGCTAATTCATACGGTTCGTATCTGTCTCGTCTATTTGTACTAACAAAATGCGGTCTTGGCCTCTCTCCACCACCTCGTTATAACAGTCCTTGACTAACAAGGGTTCCTTCCCTACGGAAACTGGTAGCACTTTCTGGTTCGTCATGATATTCTGCAGAAGTAGTTGGAAACTAAAGGCTTCGTTTGGGTTAGTAGTATCAAGAAAGACATACTCTTCTCTCCTCATCTCTTTTGTGATGAATACAAGAGTGACTTTTCGCGCTGATGACTTTTTTGCGTCTGTCTTTCTCTCTTGGCTAGTCAGAGTTTTTTCACATCTTTCTTTCGTTGTTTCTTGGAGATCCAATCTCTGTGGTGCAGTGTGATCCAATGAATAAAGCTGGCTATCGCTTATGGTGCTCCCAGACGAAGCAAATTGTAGCTGCTGATCATTTCGACGAGAAAAACAAAAGAAGGCGAAATATATAGATCTGAGAATAAACAGGTCGGTGATTATTTCGCCCCTCGTTCTCGGTAGCTTATCGATAACGTCGATAAACAACCATGCAGTGGCGTCCGCATACGACATCTGATTCAACCAAGGCCGGAAGTTCTGTCCCAGATTGTAATCGTCGGTGAAAACCTCATGTGATTTCTGAACTGAACCGACGCGATTTAAATCAGGAAATTCGTCTGCGATCTTTTTAACAACAGGTTGCAAGTCGACAACGTCGTAATCGTATACTTGTGGTGGCCGAGCCAACAACAATGCCTGCCGTGCTATCTCCATATCTGGAGACATAGACTTGAGAGAACGGATCTTGCTCGTATCAAACCCCAATGTTGATGCCAGACTAGCGAACCTGGGAAGAAAAGCTGGGTTACTTTCCAGATTTCGGAAATTTCTCATCGCAAAAAGCCATAGTTGCCGCAATCCAAGCTGGAAACGGGCTTCCGGTTCAAGAGGCTGGTAGGAAAAGTTCATGTCGGAGTTCTCGACTGGGTATTGGTTTTCTTCTTTGGCCGATGGTTGGAAAGCCTTTGAAAACGCGGTATGTACCGTATGGCCCTCATATGGTATGGTAATCAAGTGCTTCATCGGCTTTGCACACAGCTCTAGATACTTGAAATCACTGCAGAATGTAGACAGTGATGGAATCGTGAAGTCGAAGGAGCAAAGAGTTTCCCAGATAGAAAGTCGTTCCGATCGATTGAAGCACCTAAAGACAAGGCCGTCCAAAACAATGTTGTGGAGCGCTCGTTCATCCTGTGCCGAGAACCTGGGGCACCGGTGCTCTAGGGATTGGACAGTAAATGAATCAACCTTTCCTAGATTAGACACGACACCCCCGGCAAGACGCAACCATGTGTCGTAAATATGTTGGAGATAATTCACGACTTCCTATAAACGATTAATTTACGTAAAGCTTGTGTCCAGGACAAGAAGCTAACCTCGTCACATTTGAGAGTGATAAGCCTATGAAGGTTGCCGATAACTAGACCTGCTCGAATGCCCGGAATTCCAGATAGCTTTTTAAAAGCAGGGTAGAACATTTGGTGTTTTGCAATCTGTCTAACACATCTCCGCTTATGGTCGGACAGAGATGATTCTAGTCGATGTGTGAGTCGGTTGTCATTGCACTCCTTGCTTCGAAGTATTTCCCAAAAAGCATTGCGGTCATCGAGGTCGCTCTGAGTTTGCTGCTTTTTGTTGACCATCGAATAAATTCTATGGCCTGCTTTGATGTGCCTATATTACAGTCCTCCTCCTCTTCTTATAGCTGATATGTATTGAACGATGTTGGCCGCCATCCAATGCCAAATTTGGATGAAGTAGGTACAGCCTCGGGTATTTTCTCGTTGCTCGCACCGCCGTAAGCTACCGTGACTCCAAGCAATCAAAGCCATTAATGGACGTTTGAGGCAGATATCACCGCAGCCTCGGAATTGCCAAACAATCAGGACTTATGCAACGAAGGAGCAACATATGATCATGACTGTTTGTATGTATTCGGTCATCTCTCTGCGCAGAAGCCATTGCAGAATCCCCGTTACCGACTCGCTGTGAGATGCCGGCTTGGGTACACACACACAGCTTATTACGCCCGGCGGCAGAGCCGAAAGGGACACTAAAGCTGACTACATGCTTGGGTATGTAGCTGCCGCCGGGTGTAATAAACTGTGTGTGTGTGTGCGTGTACAGTAAGGAGCCAATGTTGCTTCTTCTTTTGCACATACTCTCTATGTTTCGAAAGCCAAGAACAGCCATAATGTGCTCGCTAAATCTCCAAAGATAGTGGTGGCTGCCTAATCCAGATGAATTATGGAGCCAGACAGTACAAGTGAGTAGAGAAATACTTGCTGACATCCATTTTTCGCTCTAGCAATCAGCTTGACCCTAACGAATTCGACAGTTTAATGTATACAGTAAAACACGTAACGGGCTTCGCCATATTTCGAACTTAACAGCTTTTGTAGTGGTGGTGTGGGTTATTTTTTAACATGGGATAGCAGATTACAGCTGTACTTGCCAAGTATTGAAAGAGCAGCCGCTATCAGAGTTGAGATGCAAAGGCCAGAAATGGCTTGCTTGTAATCCGTCATTTTTCTTGTCCATTATGGTTTTCAGAGCCGGTTCAAACCGTTGTTTGTCGGGTTCGATTCTGGCTCTGTTAGCAAAGGCTCCACCAATGACTTGCACTTTACAAGAGGCGTCTACTTATCCATGTGAGTAGCAACTCCACACCACCGCTACTAAAAGTGTTAACTATAGGATTTGACGACGCCCAATACGCCTTTTACTGTACAGTTTCTGAGTCCATAAACTTAAATTGTGTGGAGCATCTCGAAAGATTCAATAGGTCTTACTGATGAGGAAGCAACTTATGCTTATAACTGTAGCTGACCGCGAGTCAGAGATGTCCATCCACTGTCGTACGTTTCGGAGCCGGTGTTCTATCCGAACGCCATGCGCAATCGCTGGATTCTGCCTCCAGCGAGTTTGCTTATACATATAACATTTGAATGGCCGTGGAATCCATAAGCAGGAGCACACATTCCGGTAATTATCATGAAACCCAACCAAAAGACCCAGATCGATATCTTTCCGGTCCAAAATAGTCTTGTAGATACTGTTACAACTGATCATAGAGCACGTCCTACAGCTAATACGGTAGCAACGAACGATGTATCGCATGTCCCATTAAAACCGAAGGAGAAACAAGACCACGTCACAAATTCGGATAGGACGCGGACCGTCGTTCGATCGGGACATAAGCACTTTTCGATCCCTACGCCAGACGTCGAATGGAACTCGCCTTGGAAGCATTACAGAGCAGAATTTGAACTACACGATCTCGGGGGTAGCGTGACGGTGGCGGTGAGACAACGAACGCAAGTCCATATCAGAAGACTCGCCGTTTCCGAATCAGAAGACGCTTTATCGAAGTTTAGAGGGCTCCGTCACCAGAACGTTGTCGAGTTCATATATGCGTATATGACGAAGACTGACTTATACGTGGTACTTGAGTGCACGACATTCAGCTTGTACCACTTGGCTAAATGCCCGAAATATCCAAATGAAGCCCAGCTAGGTACGATTGTTAGGCAGGTAAGCTCCGAAGAGCATAGCGTCAAAAAACCATTGATGACAGATGCTATTTGCTAGGTCGTGAGCGGTCTCAGCTTTCTAGAAGCCCACGGTCTTGAGCACCCCTCGCTGAGTAGTAAGGAAATATTGGTGACCGATGCGGGATTGGTGAAAATTGGCAGGTAGACTTCTGGCGGCTGCAGCAGTTGAAGCTCGACATTTTGGAGTCTAACTGTTGCGATGCTGACCATCACCAAGCCCATCGGAGTTAACGGGGTTAACCCCGTTAACTACCCATGGATCGATCCACAGATGGATATACCCCTTTTCGACCACATGGCCCACGATAGTTACTCCTCTTCTCTACGCATAATCAAGACTACATTGGAACCCTTTTATTCGTCAATTGCCTATTGATACGTACGGTTAACCGTATCACCCACCTGTGATACCAACACTAACGTTCGAGATCAAGTAGCAAACCAACAGCTTTGTCGGCCTTTTGAAGGCCACAAACAACAGCGTGTCAAAGCTCTCAGCCCCGTGGTTCAGCTTCTCATGCAGAAGTATTGCAATGAGTCGCCAGGTATTGACGACCTAGACCGCTGGCCTCCCGATTCAGCCGGTTCTGAATTCTTAATCGCAATCGAGTCGGCATCGTCATTCAGTGAGTTGCAAAATGTTGGTACTCCCGCCCGTTGATGTTCGCGCCCTATCTTGATGACTCTTCTCACTCACACCTGCAGCATCCGCTTACAAGACATCACGACACCCATTGTCTCCTTGGCCTGCTTAGTTTGGCACGCGTTTCGGTTTTCCCAAGAGATTATAGCTGCAAGATCTAGGCAACGCCGGCGCTGAGTCGAGCTTCTACCTGCGAGACTTTTAGGCTTCTAGTTTCAATAAACCTTTCTTTTAGTCTCATTCTTCCATGCAACTTGCGCGCAAACATTTTCTGTGAATTCTATACTGCTTCAGAGAAAAGAGAAAGGATCGATGCCAAATATGGTGCTGATTGGAGGGTAGAAGATTGAAAAGGCAAGCATGAAAGGAGATGAGGAGAGGGAGACACCATAAATGACCATCACTTAGGGCGAATCCTCTACAGGCGGGATCAACATCAACCCAATCCGATTAGGTTCGCCTTCATCGTCGAAATTTATGTCTAGATGTCGTTCCTCACGAAGAATTCCCGTTTTCATGATCTTCAATGTAGCGTTTTGCGTTCCTCCCAGTTTTGTGGGCTGGAGTTTGGCCGTCCCATTTGCCTGCTCTATAGTCGTAGAATTCTGACACTCTTCCATCGTTTGATTGTTAGCAGGCTGGCTAGTCTCCTCATAGTTCGGTACCGCCCTCCCACTGGTTCTGCCGGTAACTTGAGGTAGTTCGCTGAAGTCCCGTAGATCGTCGCGAAAGATGGCTCTGTAGATTGATCTTAGATGGAACAAGCTCGTGACTTCCTTTTTCTTAACGAGCGGCTTCCGATCGAGGATTTCCACGACAAGGTTGGAGGCATCCATAGAGTACGCTTTTCGATCAAGCCATGGACGCATATTCAGCTTCATTGCGATTGCGTTTGTGGTGAAAGCACTATACGTTTGTTTCTGTAACCCATGGTGGCTTCTGTGAAATGCTTTCACAATTTGGTCCACGACCATTTCGTCGTCCGTCAAGTTGTAGTCCTGATCTTGCGAAGACCGAGCTAACACCATTGCCTGTCTCGCTATTTCCCGATGGGAAGAGAGCCTTTTGAGGGAACGAATCTCGTCGGTGTCGAAGCCCAGCTCT
>JASUDE010000912.1:0-10829 GCA_034509685.1 Colletotrichum cereale | reverse complement strand
ATGTACTGTTTTTCTCGTCTGATCCTCATCTGAGGATACTCGTACGTAGTCGCCATAGCTGGTTGCAATACACCTCGCCTTGGACCGTTACAAAACCTTATCTTATTTAACTAACTAAAGAAGATAGGTATTTAATAAGATACTAGCCTAAGAGATAACTACCTCTATTAATCTAACTGCTTATTAATTAGGTATATTACTAAAAAGAATAATTAATATATACTTAAATACTACCTTATTATAGAATTTAATAATATAGCTATATTTATCTTATAGAGGAGCGCTAATAATACGCTTTTACTACTATAGAAAAGGTACTACTATACTATAGTAATATAAAGAAAACCTATACGTAGAGATATAAAGCTATAGTACTACTAGCTTAAGTATCTAAGCGTAGCAGCCCTCTACTAATTAACTAACGCCGCCTAAAAAGTATAAATAACTAGTAGCTATAGTATAATAATCTATAACTATATAGCTTATAGACTTAGTAAAATAAAGCACTAAGTGTAGTAGTAGCCTTATAAATATGTAAATATTATAAAACCTAGTAACTAAATAGTAATTAATTTCTACGTATTTACTAAGGGGTATAGTAAATATATCTTATAGATACTTATTAGTAACTACGCGTTAGGAATATTATAGGATTTCTACCTATAAGACTATAAAAGTAACGTAATTAACTAGACGCTATATAAGTTCCTTATATATCTTAAGAAGAATTATAGTACGTAGGTAAAGGTTATTAAGACTAATAAGGAAATACTTTGCTATAAGTAAGTAATAAAAATAATTACTACCTATAGAGTAACTATAAAGTACTTAGCGCTAAATACCTAAGTGTAAAATAAAGTAGCTAAGCATATTACTATAATTATCTGCCTTAAGGTAAGATATATAAGAACTAACGTAAAATTACCTAAAGCCCTATAGCTAAAGATATATATAGTAGTAACGTACCTATATAACTATACGCTATTAGTAGTTAGGGGGTAGAAATCCCTATATTAAGTGTAGTATTTATACTTTAACCTATTTACTAATATTATAAATCTATATATAAAGCCTAACCTTTCCTATATATAAGCGTATAGCTACTAAGCTTTTGCCTTAACGGCTAATACGTAACTTAGGCGTAATAAGCAGAAGAAGTTATCCTTATAAGCGTAGATTAGTTACTTAATTAGTTACACTTTAAGTAATTTATACTATATATAGTATCCTATTAAGAATAAGGTATTTACTATACGTAACGTAATATTTAATAAAAAAGAGAAATTTAATAGGTTAATTAACTACTTACTTAATAAACTATAAGATTAGGATTTTACTACTATTTAGGTATAAATTAAATAACTTATTATATAAATTACGCTAGCCTTATAGGCTAAGGAAATTAATAAAGAAGAAAGTAATATTATTAAAGGATAGCACGCTAAGGCTACACTAAGTAACTATAAAGCTCTTAAGAAGGAGTATAGATATTTATAAGTAACCTTTACTTTTTAGCTAACGCCTCTTTTATTACTACTAGCTGCGTTCTTTAGCGCTTTAGTAGAGCTTAATATAGGGAGTAAAGGTAATAATAATACTATAAAACACTCTACCTTATAAGTAAATACTATAAAAGATTATAATAATACTATAAAATACTCTACCTTATAAGTAAATACTATAAAAGATTATAATAATACTATAAAACACTCTACCTTATAAGTAAATACTATAAAAGATTATAATAATAATATAAAAAACTTTACTTTATAAGTAAATATACTATTAATATTAGTAAATATATTGCCTTTTTCTACCTTACTTATATATATATTAGTAAAGAATATACTGCCTTTTTCTACCTTACCTACTATATATATATTAGTAAAAAACATACTGCTTTTTTCTACCTAGCCTACGTTTAATATATTAGTAAATATATTACCTTTTTCTACCTTATATATATAAAATACTCTTAGATATAAGAAAAGCGTAGACTTTACTATAAGCCTTAGTAAATTAAAAGTAAATATCTTATAAACCTTATTTAAGGCGGCTTTTCTTACTAAGGCAACCTATAAGTAAATAATAGGTAATTTAACTACTATAAAGACTAATTACCCTTATGTATAGATAAAAAACCTAATTAGTACTTATTAGTAAACACTTTACGCCTTTCTATTATATAGTAAGTTAAAAAACTACCTATATAAAAGTAAATTTAAAGAAGTAGAAAAAGGCTACCTATATAGCTATAAAGAATTATAATTATAGTGTAAAGTATTATAAAGAGAAGCTATAAGGCACTAAGTATTTAGTTACTAATAGGTATATACCTATAAGCTAGATAAGTATAGTAGACTTACTAAATTTAAGGTAAGGCTAGTAATCTATAGTAATTAATAGGTAAAAGATCTACGTAATACTTACGTAGCTACACTTATAGGTACGTCTTTTAAAACACTAATAGTAATTACTATATAATTTAATCTAAAGCTTCTCTAATACAATATAGTAAACGCCTTTATCTATATAGAAATTAATAAAACTATATATATAGAGAT
Source organism: Colletotrichum cereale (assembly GCA_034509685.1). Classification (NCBI taxonomy): domain Eukaryota; kingdom Fungi; phylum Ascomycota; class Sordariomycetes; order Glomerellales; family Glomerellaceae; genus Colletotrichum; species Colletotrichum cereale. The sequence continues at coordinate 8,265 of JASUDE010000912.1, read as the reverse complement.
ACTACTAGGCTATTACTATATAGGCTAAATTCTCTAGCTTTAGAAAGTACTATATAGCCTCTACTAATTACTATTACTATAGTAAAAGCACTTTAAGAAAGGCCTTTATAAGCTTAGGTTTTACTATATAGTAGGTAAGAATTACTACTAAATAAAAAACAGCCTTATATTCTTCTTTTATATAGATAACTATATACTTACCTTCTGTTATAAAGATAAGCCTACTGCTTAAGAAGTAATAGTAGCCCTCTAAAAACAATATTACCTTAAAGGTAGTAGGCTACTTTAGTAGTTCTTAGGTATTAAAGTACTATATAATTAAACTATAAAACGTCTTTAGCTATTATAGTTAGTATACTATAAAAAGGCTATAAAGTTACTATATAGAAATAATATATTAAAATTAACTCTAATAGGTAAGGAAGATTTACTACTTTATAAAGGAGTTACCTTTTTATAGGAGGTTACCTACTATTAGTAAAAATTAAGGATAATCTTATATACTATAGTAATAACTTAGCTAGACGTTACTTTTATAGTAAGCTAGTTAGCATAATTTAACTATAATCCTAAAGATATTTACTAATAAGTAGTAGACTATATACTAAATTATTTCTACTATTTATAGTACTTTTACCTTATATATAGTATAGATAAAGGTAGCTATAATAATACCCTTAAGGTATCTACTAACGTAAGCTTTACTAATAACCTAGATAGAAAAAGCTTATAGGTAGTAGTAATAAAGTTATTTAAAGGAATAGTAATATAGTAAGCTAATAAGTAAAATACTATTATAACGTTAACTACTAAGGTAGATCTTTTAGCTTTTTCTTTTACTATAAAAAAAGCTCTCTTTATTAGTTAACTAATTACTACGCTAGGGGTAAAACTACTTACGAAACGCAGGGCTAGCGCCTAACTATTACCTAGCGAAGAGGCTATAAAGCAACCTATAGTTTAAATTAACTATAATAATGTATAAACTATACGCCTTATTAGCGCTAAGATAATCTAGCTATAAATAAAGCTTTATTATATAAATATTTATAACTACTAGCTACACTAAGAAGTTACTAAAAGGAGGATTATTATAAAGTATTAGTAGTTTACTAAGATAATAGTAGATAGGATAATAAAAGCGCTTATAGTGTAACCTTTTACTAAATTTATATAGTAATTACGTATAAGTAATTAATAGGTGTAAATTAAAGTAAATTATATATATAAGATAGAGGAAGATAAATTAAAATAGGAAGTAAATATAGTAAAGGATAATATATAGGATAATAACAATATAAAAGGGAAATATACTGCATAAAGTAAGGTTAAGCTAGCCCTATTATAGGTTATTACCTTACGGAATTAGGTAGCCCTAAGGGGGTGTGTTAAATTTAGTAAAATAGTATAGTAGTATATAGTAAAGTACTAGGGAATCTATAGGTAATATACCTTACTTTATAGGGGAATTAGGCTAATAAGAGGCTATAGATTTACCGCTATTTACCCCTTAAGGGATAACTTTAAGGGTGAATTTTAGCTATAAGGAATAGGAACACAGAAAAACACATAATAAAATATACCGCAATTTTACCCCTATAACCTACTAAATTCAACACACTCTCTTTAACTATAATAGGGTTTATATAGTAGCTATACTTTATAAAGAAAAGGCTTAACTTAGTTACTAACGTAGTATAGTTATTAATTACTAATTACGTAACTAGTATCTAATACGCCTAATCCTCTTAAAGGTAACTTACGTAAGCGTATAACGTTACTTAGATCTCTTAGTTAAAGCGCTTTATAGCTTTATTACTCTATAGGTAATATAACATACTTAGTCTTTACTTAATACCTATAAGTATATAAAACTTATACTAAAACTTACTTATTTAATTACTTCCTTTATTACTAATAATACTTTTTAATATACTATAAAAGTAGTAATAGTAACCTAGAAATCTTTTAGTATATACCTCTATATCTATTATTACTATTAGTTTAAGTATTACTAACTTTTTTAAGTAGTTTATAATAACCTATATATTAGTAGTATAGTTAGGGTTAGATAGTAAGAGATCTATAATAAAGTCTATTAATAGGTTGCTTTTTAAGCGTTTAGGTATACTTAATAGTTATAAAAAGCTTTTCTTTATATTACACTAGATCTTACTACTTCTATATATATTATAGTTATAAATAAAGCGCTATACTATTTATAACTAGCCTAGCTAGTAAAACCTTTATAAAAGTATCCCTAAGGTACTATTTCTCCTAAAGTGCCTAGTTATAGTTAAGTTATAGCTTTATTATACTAACTAAGTATATAGGCTATTAGAGGGGGAATTAGGGTTATTATTACCTAGTACTTATATCCTCCCCCTTTAGGTAATTTATTTTATATCATTAAGGTAGTAGTCTATAATTTAAACGTATAACTAAAGGTTAGGTAGAAGTAAGTAGTCTTTTTATTAGACACCTATATATACTACTTAGAAGATAGTATTACTATCTTACGTTATAACCTATAAAGCTTATAGTTCTTTATCCTTAAATACCTCTATATATAGTACTAAAGGTACTTTTATTATATAGTAGGCTATTACTAGTTACGCTTTATCTAGGATTATTTAGATAATATATCCCTATTAGTAGTTATTATCTTATATAAAGAGGGTATTTTACTTACGCTAAGAGAGTATATTAGAAACGCTTACGTTTTTACTAAGCTAGTATATAATATAGAAGTTATATTTTATAAGCGTTTTAGCCTAATAGCTTTAGTACTTTATTAACTTCTACTTTTTAATAAAGTACTTAAGGGACTTATAGTTAACTATTACTTTAAAAAGTTTTTAATACTATATAACTTTACTTTTTATACTTAAAGGTAATTTAGTACTACTAATAGCTTTTTATTATAAATAAAGTAGTTATATTATATTAGTATAAGCTTTTATAAGTAAAAGGTAATAGGTTAGCGCTTACCTTTATTATTTACTTATATTAAAGCGCCTTTTAATATAAACCTAAAGTAGTTAGTTTTTATAAACGTTAAGGCGTTATAATAGGCTAGTATTACCTTATAACAGGCGTATAGTAACTTAATACGATTTATCTAAGCTAGAGAGAAAAAGTAAGAAGTATAAATAACGTATAGTTTATATAGGCCTTTATTTTATACGTATTATATATATACACCCCTCCTAGCTAGTTATAAGTAATAGTAAGTTATAGTAGGTATTAGCCTAGCTACACTTATTATAGTGTAGCCTATAACATATACTCCCCTTCTATACTATAAGGCTTTACTAGCCCTCTATAGTTACATACTATATCTTAAGAAATTACCTACTAAATAATTCTATAGGCTAGTAGGCTTATTATTTATTCTTTTTTTTTCCTTATTAGCCTTTTTATTAATATTATAAGTATTTATCCTATATGTAACTACGCTTTCTTTTTACTTTTATTATCCTTTTACTAATTACTAGTTATTAATTATAGAAATTAGATAATTTATAATAGCTATAAGTAAACTAATCCCTATATAGGCCTATATATACACGCGTATACACACCTACTAATTAGTTACTAACTTATAAGATAGCCCTTTACTATCTCTAGCTGCTCCCTATCCCCTAAGGATAATAAGGTTTTTAACTCTATTACCCCTCTTACTATAAGTTACTTTCCTTTAGTAAGCGTATTATATAAGTTAACTAACTTAGCTAGGATAATAAGAATAATAAAAATAATAAAGCTAATAAGGCTAACTATAGCTTTTTAGTTATAAAAAGATACTATACTAACGCCTTTACCCTTACTATTACTCCTACCTATATACTAACTATTCTTTATATATACCCTTACTTCTTATATATATACTACCTTATATATAACCTTACTACTATCTATTATATAAAGAATATTAGTACCTATAGGTACTACTATCTCTCCTATATATAGTCTAACTATAGCTACTAACCTATAAGTCTCTTATTACTTATATAAATCTTACGCCTTACTAATATAACTTAGATCCCTAAGGCCTCTTTAGGCCTTTTTAAGGTAATATTTATTACTACTTATACTACTACCCTAACTACCTCTAGCTTTATAAAGTATACCTCCTTCTAGCTAGCTATTAAGGCCTAAAAGGTTATAACTAACTTAGAGTAAGAGGCGTAAAAAAGCGCTAAGAAGATATATAGAAAGTATACCTATAGTACGTCTAATAATACACCCCTTATACCTACTATACCTACTCCCTTTTTCCTAGCTATTACTACTACTACTACTACTACTACTACTACTAACGCTACGTATAGTAAGGTTACTCCCTACCTAAGTAGTCTTATAGCTACCTAAAGTAAGCGCTTTATTATTATAGTTAAGGAGATCTTAGTCTCTCTTAAGAGAGTAAGTACTAGTCTTTTTTTTTCTCCTATATAACCTTTATACTAACTTTATATCTTTAGTTTATTAACTTTATTACTATTAACCTTAATTATAGCCTCTCCCTTAAGCTAGAAGACTTTTAGTAGGGGAGTCTCTTATATATTCTAAGTATACTTATTCTATATAGCTTTACTACTTACCCTATAAGGCTTAGTTATTCTTTATAAGCTATAGCCCTTTAATAGAGATTTATTACTTATCTACTTATTATATATCCTTATTTTTCTTTATATATATATATTACCTTTATTATAGATATTAATAGGTTTATACTTCTCTTTAAAGAAGTCTAAAGCTATAGTATCTTTAACTAATTTAATAGGTTTCTATATAGCTTTAGTAAAACCCTCTTAGTATACTAACACTTAGTATATTCTTATCTTTTTTTTATTACGCTATTATATATTAATTATTTCTATAACGTACTATTCTTCTTTACTATCTTCTATTAGAAGAGAAAGCTATATATTATAGGCTTTTTAGCCTAGTAAAAAGTCGTTCTTAGTATAGTATAATAGGTCTATATAAAATTAGTTATAGATATTACTAAGTATATTAAGTTTAACTATAAGGAGGCTAATTACTTTAGTAACTTAGTAATAGTAGTATAGCTAATTAAGCTTATAATTTAGTTATAAAAAGTAATAATTACGTATTAATAGCTATATATTATTACCTACTTTAAACCTTTTAGCTACACTTTATTACTTATTAGCTAATTCTTTTATATATTATTAGGCTGTAGCTATTACTACTTACACTATTATAGTTACTTTAGTTATCCTTTATATAAGTTATTTAGTAACCTTTTTATATATATCTATTACCTTTTATATACTCTCTTTAACTATAATAGGGTCTATATAGTAGCTATACTTTATAAAGAAAAAGCTTAACCTAGTTACTAACGTAGTATAGTTATTAATTACTAATTATATAACTAGTATCTAATACGCCTAATCCTCTTAAAGGTAACTTATATAGGCGTATAGTATTACTTAGATCTCTTAGTTAAAGCGCTTTATAGCTTTATTACTTTATAAGTAATATAACGTACTTAGTCTCTACTTAATACCTATAAGTATATAAAACCTATACTAGAACTTACTTATTTAGTTACTCCCTCTATTACTAATAATACTTTTTAGTATACTATAAAAGTAGTAATAGTAACCTAGAAATCTTTTAGTATACACCTCTATATCTATTATTACTATTAGTTTAAGTATTACTAACTTTCTTAAGTAGTCTATAATAACCTATATATTAGTAGCGTAGTTAGGGCTAAATAGTAGGAGATTTATAATAAAGTCTATTAATAGGTTGCTTTTAAAGCGCTTAGGTATACTTAATAGTTATAAAAGGCCTTTCTTTACGTTATACTAGATCTTACTACTCCTATATATATTATAGTTATAAATAAAGTATTATACTATTTATAACTAGCCTAACTAGTAAAACCTCTATAAAAGTATCTCTTAAGTACTATTTCTCCTAAGGTACTTAGTTATAGTTAAGTTATAGCTCTATTATACTAACTAAGTACGTAAGCTATTAGAGGTAGAATTAAGGTTATTATTACCTAATACCTATATCCTCTCCCTCTAAGTAAGTTATTCTATATTATTAAGGTAGTAGTCTATAATCTAAATATATAACTAAAGGTTAGGTAGAAGTAAGTAGTCTTCTTACTAAATAGCTATATATACTACTTAGAAGATAGTATTACTATCCTACGTTATAGCCTATAAAGCTTATAGTTTTTTATTCTTAAATACCTCTACGTATAGCGCTAGAAGCGCCTTTATTATGTAGTAGGCTATTACTAGTTACACTTTATCTAAGATTATTTAGATAATATATTTCTATTAGTAGTTATTATCTTACGTAAAGAGGGTATCTTACTTATACTAAGAGAGTATATTAAAAACGCTTACGTTTTTACTAAGCTAGTATATAATATAGAAGTTATATTCTATAAGCGTCTTAGCCTAATAGCTCTAGCGCTTTATTAACTTCTACTTTTTTATAAAGTACTTAAGGGACTTATAGTTAACTATTACTTTAAAAGGCTCCTTAGTACTATATAACTTTACTCTTTATACTTAAAGGTAATTTAGTACTACTAATAGCTTCTTATTATAAATAAAGTAATTATATTATATTAGTATAAGCTTTTATAAGTAAAAAGTAATAGGTTAGTACTTACTTTTATTATTTACTTATATTAAGGTACCCCTTAGTATAAACCTAAAGTAGTTAGTCTCTATAAACGTTAGGGCGTTTAGGTTAAAGTTTTATAGTAGTAAGGCTATTATAAAGTAGTTCTTAAGCTTCTTAAATACTATAGTACACTCTATAGACTATATAAACACTACGCTTTTCTTTATAAGGTAAGTTATTAGCTTAACTACCTTAGTATAGTTAGGTATAAATATCTAGTTATAGTTAGTAAAGCCTAAGAAGCTTCTTATACCCTTAATAGACTAAGGCGCTAACTACTTATAAATAGTATATACCTTTTCTAGGTTTACTAAAACGCCTTTCTTAGCTTTTAGAATAAAGCTAATATACTTTACCTTTTTTATACTAAAGTTACTCTTCCTTATATTTAGGCTAAACCCTACTATATAAAGCTTCTTAAAAACTTAGTACACCTTTTACTTATAGTCCTCTTTTATTCTATTAGAATAAATAAAGATATTATTAAGGTATATAGTAATAAAGTTATTAAGAAACTCCTAAAGTAAGCTATTTATAAAGCGCTATTAGTTTATAAGTGTGTTTATTAGCCTAAAGAGGTAAACTAACTATTAAAAAAGCCTATATTATATTTAAAAGGTAGTCTTATACTTATTACCTTTAGTAATTTATATCTTATAAAAGGCTACTACTATATCTACTTTAGTATACTACTTTACTTCTTCTATATAATAAAGCGTCTTAGAGATTAAAAGTAGTAAATAATAGTCTTTCTTTATAATAGCGTTTAGCGCTTTATAATTATAATAGAAGTATAACCTACTGCTTAGTTTATATATAAAAAGTACTAGCACCTTTACTATAAAGCTACTTACTTAGATAAAGCCCTTATTAAGAAGGTCTTCTAAAGTCTTTTTTAAGACTAGTAATTCCTCCCTTAATATACTATAAAGGGGGCCTTATAGTAAGGTTACTTCTAGTTTTAATTCTATATAGTAGTTATAGTTAGGTTAGTATAGTAGTACTTTTATTAAGGTGTTAGGGTTAAATAAGTTACTATATTCTTTATATACCTATTATAGTAATACTATAACCTTAGTAGCTTATCTTACCCTTTTATCTAACTTTAGCTATAAAGCTTTCTTTATATTAGTAAGGCTAACTACTATAATTTAGAAGAAAGCCTATAAGTCCTTACTTATTCTTTTTATAGATAGGTTATATTAAGTAGTATAATCCTTATATATAGCCTTATAATAGATAGCTATAAAGGTAGGCGCTTTAATTACTTAAGCAGCTTTAATTTTACACACTATTATAGACTTTTATTAACTAACTAGGCGTAGCATAAGGTCTACTTACCTATAGTAAATAGTATACTTTATAGCGTTATAAATAGTATAGTTATATTCTATCTAAGGTTTTCTTAGGAATATATTAATATTAAGGCTATATATAACGTATATATATATATACTAATAGTATTTATAAAGTTTAAAGTTAAATATGTCACGGGCTAGAGCCCGGCCGAGATCTCCGGCTTTGCCGGAGCAGTTACCGAGATCCGGCTCCGTCGGACCCACTATTCTGCCGTAGCAC
>JASUDE010000911.1:0-10875 GCA_034509685.1 Colletotrichum cereale | reverse complement strand
GGCTGATGATGAGAAATGATAGTGCGGTGGGCCGGAGCCCTCTATGATCTTAACAGCTACTAACAGTGGATACCTTGTGCTAGGCTAATTTTTTGCCTTTTTTTCAAGGGACTGGACTAAGGAGGATATGATGGCTTATCTGGACTGGGACAGAGCCGAACAAGAACGGGTTGATGAGCTGGTCATCGCAGAAGAGGGGGAGAATCTCTTTCGAACCAGGAAGAGAGGTATGGGCGACATCTGGAAACGAGTTGAGAGAGATAATGCGGAACAGGAGGCTTTGTACGCTGGGAAGAAGCCTGAAGAGTGCATCGTGGTCAAATCGTAAACTTAAGAATAACTTTGACCTAGGTCGTGCCTCTCATTGGCCCAAGAGCCCCATAACAAGATTGCTTAGTCATGTCCACGGGTACCCGTGAAACTTTACATGCACGGGTACCCGTGAGCCTATTGGGAGCCCCACCGCGGTGTTTGCAATGAACAGCTATCAATGTAATTATGCGTAAACCCCCTGGTAGCAGCGCCAACGCCATCAGGTTTTATTGAGTGAAGCCAACATCACTAATCAACTGTAAAGCTCGCTAGGCGACTCTGAGGGCGCTTCTGACATTGCCAACGACGCCGCTAGATATCGTTGTTCTCGTAGACCTTAAGAAATACGTGAAATTTGTTGCCTTCACCGTCTAACTTTTCCAATGGTGATGAGTAGAGTTCGCAGATGGCTCATTCGATCAAAATGAAGACGTGAATGTGGCGACTGTACGAGTAGACAAAGCCCCATCTGAGATTACCATGAATCCAACAATAATATTACTAGTAATTCTAGAGTTGGAGAATGCCAAAGACGACGGAAGAAATAGATCTTGGCATTGATCTAAGATTGAATTCAGGTCGTGGTATATTTAGTAATTAAATGCCATGGACGGAGCGGAACTAACCTTGAGAGTAGTTTTGTACCCAAAAGCACAAACGAAGTGCCGGAGCCGCCGCAAGAAGGCGTGCAGTAACAATAAGCGAATAACACACGATCATCAATTAATTTTCCAATGTATTTGCGTATGAATGTCAAGAGGGCCAGGATCGTGGATTCATTTCAAGGATCTACTAGCACTCCACATCATGATGCGAAGTTAATGTATAAGATAATTCGTCTAAATTCTCCTACGATACTTCTGGATTTGAGCAGCAATAATGACCGGTGTGATAGAATTCAGATTTCGAGTTCATGCTCCAAACAGAGACTGGCGGGTTTACCACAGGGAGAACTGTTAGGCTTGGCTCATGTCACAATGGCGACGACTTGGTCCCTTCCTAGACATCCATCCCAATGAATGGCTTTCTAAACTCAACCATGGCAAGAGTTCGTTTCCGCCTTCCCATCGGACTCGACATCGTCAATTCAATAACTCACCTAGGGCATCAATTTTGGCTTCCACGCCGATAAAATTTCCGCCAGCGACGATGACGACGCCACGGTGTTTTCCTTCACAAATCATAGCGCTACATGAGAATCTAAGCGTTAACGGTTCTGGGAACTGACAAGGGGTCATTGTGACTTGGTTGCGTTCGTTAGACCAAGACCACACACACAACGTTCAGGGATTAGGAGAGGTCCCACTCTACCCAGTATATCCTGAGACTGGTGTTAACGCCAGTTTATCTGGGTTGGTAGCAGCAAACGTGCGTCGACACCAGAAAACACGTACCGACACTGCACGAGGCCCACAATGTCGCCGTTACACCCTGCCTTGCCTAGACATCTTCCTCCTTGCCCATCGCGATTGCGTACATGAACGGACACGATTTATCGTTCCTCCATGTACAGAATGCGCGCCGCTGACACAGTACGAGCCACACTCGAGTCCTTTAACCTCTTGTTCGATTCTTCTCGTTGCCAAACGGACCCCATCCTGTTTCTATGGAAACGTCTCTGCGATGACTTCCAAACCGCTGTTGCGGAAGCAGCTAGCAATAACAACAGTTACAGCACCGATAACGAGGTCAATGACGACGCTTGCGTCTTACAAAACTCCTTTGCGTCTTTCGTCTTGAAGCGTACCAACCACGCCGTGCTCACCGCCGCCCTTGAGCTTGACCTCGCCGACAAACTCAACCACCTCGATAAAAGCAATGCCCCTGAGACCCTCCACCGTTTTTCGGCCAACCTCAAGCGCCTGCATGTCACCAAGAGTATCTTCGTCTTTCTCTTCGGTATTGAAGTCGCACAAAGCCGTGTCGCCCAGGAAGCTCTCAAGGCCCTCTGCATTGACTATTCCGGTATCGACATCACTAAACTCTTCAGCGCCTTTGAAGAAACCTCCGACGTCAAACAAGTTCGCGGCACAACCAACACGAAGAATAGAAAGCCTGTTGACCGCTTCAGAGACGCGATTGAGAATCGTGAGTCTCGCCGCACCCTCGTTCGCTTTGTGTTCTCACCTCCCCCGCCTGGTCAAACCATGCTGACTCGGTTCCATTGTATTCGACGCTTAGTTTGTCCTACCGCCTGGCCTAAGAAAAAGACCACGACAGCAAACAAGAAATCTGCCAAAGCCACCAACAGTTACAAAGCCGCCAACGAGGCTCTTTCCGACGACAACGTTGACAGTGATAACGACGAAGACAACTCCGACTACCAGTTGGTCAACGATCTTCCTTCTCACAGTGGCATCGACGACTGCAATGATGAGGTGAACACGAGCAGCCCGGTGCATTCTTCCGGCTCTCCACACAATCCCGACCTGGCTCTATCTGCTCTAAGCACACGTGGGTCTCCAGGCTTGTCGACCATCTTGAAGGAGTCTACAAGCTTGGAACGAGAACCAAACACGCCAAATCCCATCCGGAATGTACCATCTCCCACTCTGTACATGGCTACCCAGGACTGTTCTGCCGCAGGTGATCTTCAAAGGCTCGGTCCTATCCCCGAGACAAACGTCTATGCCCGCAAGCGCCAATGCTCACAACACATTTGGACACACGACCGGCTTACTTCTGCCAAACCACTTACACTGGCCGAAGCGCCTACGCCAGAGCATCCCCGGTCGCAGTATCTTCCGCAGGAGATCTCCCTAGATGTTTCGTCATTTGAACGGACGTCTGATCTCCAGTCGCCAAGGGACGCCAGTGTTGTCAAACCCATGAACGAAATCCCGCCTGTCCGAACAGATTGTCAACTATCGCCGTTCTCATCCTCCGACTGGCCCCGCGACTCGCTGCCCCTCGGCCAAAGCCTCATCACCCCACGAGAAGCAACCATCGTTGACGGAATGGGGACCCAGACTCGAACCGCATCGCTTATCGACAGTACGGCGTGGACCTCAGGCGCCTGCCTAATGAAATGTCTTGCCATGATCACGGGCTCGTCAGAACCGCAGCCCGGGCAGCCGGGTTGGCTGCTGGTGGACTCATCCGTTACCGAAGACAGCAGGAAGTTGAACAATCGACTCTTCCGGCTCATGGCGCAGTCTAGTACCAACATCATTTTGCCCCTGTTTTTGAGCAAGAATCATTGGGCACTGGGAATTATGCGACGAGATAGGCCTCTATCGATCGAGGTCGACTTGTACGACTCGTTGAGCATGAAATCGCATGATGAGGCTGCCAGGAAGCAGCTTGATGGATTCTGCGGTAGGTACCTATCCAGATCCACACGCCTGCCCGGCTACATTGCCAGTATCCCTTGCGCCCAGCAGAGCAACGGCAACGATTGTGGTGTCTATGTTATCGCATTCGCGGCCTATGTCGTTGCGCAGCGCACTGTCGTAACTATCGATGCAAGTCTTTGGCGGTTCATCGTTCAGGCCATGACTGATCTCAGCGATCCTCCACCGCGCCCCAGCGAGCGACGGGCAGTCAAGGAGTATCTGCGACAGTCGTTCCAAGCCGAGTTCGTCGACCATGACCTATTGGCCCTACCACGCGTCCCCGTTCAGCCCCCTATACTCACATCCACCACCGCCGACATGCTTGAGTTCGAAGAGTACATGGCCCTCGTATTCACTTGCCAAAGCCGCTTTCAGGCAGAAATGAGAAGGGCCGCTGAGTCTCGCCTCCCGGTGTGGACGTCGGCGCATCAGCAACTCATACGAACGGGCGCCGTTTTAGAGAAGATGGCCAATATGGCGACCATGAGTTTGGAGGCTGCGCGGTCCCACGCCCAACAGAAAGAAGGGGAGTACAAGGGGTGTCAAACCCTCGAGGGTATGGATCAGAAGACACTGCGAAAGGTTGCGCTAGCCGAGGAAGCGCTAGAGCGCGCGCAGTCACGCTCCAGTAAGCTACAGGTGTACGTGGAGACATGGGAGTTCCTGGTCGATATCACCGAGGAGGCGCGTCGAACCTTGGAGGAGCGTTTGAAAATCGCACAATCCTGATCAACCGCACAATATCACGTTACCACTTGCGCTGGTCCCACGCATTGTCTTGCCCCTCCCGCCCGACGTGGCTACCGTAGGCTTATGGGTGCCATCCGAGATTGGCATGAGTGCGATTTGGCCATCAGGCCCTGGGTTGAGCAAATTTCTGCCATACCCAGACGCTGCCTTTAGATCCTGCGTGTCCATTCCGCCTCCCCTCCAGCTGCCGACAACCTCGCTGGGGATAGAAGGCGTCTTTGGAACAGGCGAGCAGTGGGTTTGAGCTTCGAAAAGATACCTTGGCTGATTACATTGGGAGATGGATACGGGTTGTTGTTTTGGAGATGAAAAGTCCAACTGCGTGGCCAGCGGCAAGGTGAAGTGGGATATGCCCCTCGTTGTGGCTGTGTGGCTGACTCCACCTTGCCAGATGTGGCTGACCTGCCCGACAGGAACTTCGAGTCCATTGCTTTTCGGCACCTTGAGGAAACAGTTGTGTCATGAAGGAAAATTCGTCAAAACAGTTCGTACCTAATTGCACCATAGTGCATTTCCAGCCGGGTCTACGTCTAGACTACGCCTTCGTCAGAGGGCTTGAACCGGAAAAGGTGCGTAGGGAACTCTTTAGTTTCAAGTGGGAAGCCGGATGACTCGTTGCACGTCCTGGTTTTCTGGTGCTGTCGAGGGGAACGGATAGAGTGGCGCCGGGAGGCTGAGAGCAAATGGCCAGGCGCGAGTTTCTCATGTGCAGCCGTCCAACTTTTTGTCGACGGACAGCAGACGACAGACAATTGTGCCTGAGCTTCAGCCACCGATACCGGAATCAAACACCGCCGACTTCCACTTTTTCACCCGTCACTTTGAGTTGTCAGGGCACGCGCGCTCGCGCAAAAGCCAACTCCACCTCTGCGCACACATAGCGCGACTTCGAAGGCAGTGATAACCCCTGTTGGCTGATGTCAAGCTGGAATCTGCGCCATGCGACTGTCCCAACGGACACTTCCACCCCATCTGTACGCATCAGCCACGCCCGCCACCCGCCACACCTGCACCGCACCACACCGATGTATCTACGATAGCACCGATACTTCACTCAATGTGCACATCTGGTTGTTCAGAACTAGGCACGGTCCGGGCCGGGGCCACGTCCCGGACCTCCCTCCACCGTCCACCACCACCGCTGGACGGACGTCTTCACAGTGCCAAGGTTCCACGTGCGAGAAAAAGGGGATTCATTGCATTCCCATCAGTCGCCACGTTCCTCATCCAGGGTCCGCCTCTCACTTCCAAAAAGACAACCCGCATCCACGCATTCGTAAGGGCACACAGCCTCACCGCACCCAGACCAACTTCTCGCTGTCGGACATGGTCACGAGAATATGCAACTCACTCACATCGACGCAGGACAGACAGAACGAGTGCGCATGATCAGATTTACAATCTCTTGTGCTCTTCTAATGAAACTTGACCCAAGGCGGCAGGACTCATCCGTCCTCGTCCATGGTGCGTGGTCCGTAAATCCTGGCCTCATTAGCGATCGGCGTCGGCCAAGTCGATTCTCTTCCCCGCCCAAAGTAGTTCGTCGCATTCTCTTCTCGGCTCGACTCGGGTTGTCAGCTTGTATCTCCTCAACATGCCTTGCCGTCGTGTCCTCTGCCAGACCCCGTCCATCCCCTCTTCTCGCAGACTGGTTCAGCAAAACTCTTCGTTGGAGCCGGTGCGCTTGAGCAAAGGCCGCTTGTACAGGCATCGCTTGCGGACGGTCATCTCGAGGTGCTCTCGGTCTCTGTCGATGATCGCGACTCGAACCGACATGACGAGATGGTCGCGGATGGTGGTGAATGGAATTCGAATGAGAGCGCGCTTGTCGTCGCGCAAGGCCGCCTTGGACCTGCGAATCAAGAAACAAGGTTAGCTGTCAGGGTTCCGGTCGCTGTGGCCAAAAGCCTCCACGGCCGATCGAGGGGAGAGGCAGGCACAGATGAAGATGGAAACACACCTGCGGCATCGCAAACCCGTCGTGTCATCGCCAAAGTCGGACGGGTAGAGGTTCAGATACATGCCTTCCTCGACCAAGGGCGTCCACTTCATGACGCGTCTGACTGTGTCGTCTTGCTCCACCTAGAGGCCGACGAAACACTGGTCGAGATGTTCGCGGATGTCCTCGTACCTTCTTGGGTTGCTTGGATCGTAGTAGACCTTGACACCGACAGCGGCGCGCACGTGCCCGGACGCGATGATGCATTCCTCGAGTTTGTAGGCGACTTCGTCCCGCGTCTGTGAGACGGCCACTTCAAGAACGAATCGTGGTCGATGATCCAGCTCGTCCACCTTCCAGCCGCCATCGGGAATGAACCGGCTCTCATGGCCCGCTTCGGATATGATAGGGACGCTTGAGCTGGCTGTGTATCGGACATCCGGAAGTGTTGGCCGCGCAGCAGTTTCGAATGATTTCGATAATCTGTTGATCAGTCCGGTATGAATGACAGTAGGCGGCATTTTAAGTCGGATGCGGTTCAGGTCGGGGTAGTACTCAAAGTGAAGGTCGCTGGGGTCGAGCCCGTTGGAGCGCAGGGCGGATTCGACGAGTTCGAGGGCTCGATGGTGAAAGAAAGGGAAGTCGTATACCTTTTTGATTGGGTTTGCTGCGATAGCACAGCTGCAGGCGATGTCATTGTCGGCATAGCCAGAAAGAATGTGCCGCGCTGCTTGCACAATCTCTCCAAGGCTGTTGACGGCGTTGTCCGCTTGTAAGGTAGTCATGGTGTCGCTGCGTGTGGATTCAGGCTGTGATCGTGTGGTGTTATTAATCACTATTGTGGTTGTGATGGGCCACAAAGATAACGTGCTGGCCACCTTGCGTGAATGGAACACCTTTTTCTTGTCCTGTACAGTGAATGGATCCGGAAAAAGATGAACGCAGAGCAGATGGATCCCTTGTGCTTTGTGCCTTTTCCGATGAAGGCCGGTTTGTTGCTGCAGTGTGAAACAGTTGTTAAGGTGAATGGCAGGTGAAGGCAAAGGGGACTGAAGATGGAACGTACCTTATCCAAAGAGATTTTCTGGGTAATATGGGGCAGCCAAGTAAAACGAGGGAAGGAGCTGTTTGTATTGACTTCCAGCTGGGTCCGTAGGAACCGACCCAAAGGTAATCATATTTAGTTCGCCCAAGAACATGGGTGATGAAGTACGGTCACTGTCCCTTGTTCTTAAGGACAAAATGCTGTTGCTCGATACCTGACCGGTAGTCTACCGGACAATAACCCAGGGTCAAGTATTAGTCAGTCTTCATTCTCAACTCTGCCCAGCACTATCTTCAAGACATTACAGCATAGAAACTCATCCACAAACTGGCTTACGCGCCCGTACAGCCGGCAATGATTACGAACAGCCCCAAACTTGCGTTCCAGTGCCTGCCGAAATTTCCATCATTCCTCGAACCATGGAGCATGGTTTTCAACATCACGTCCCCGAGTACAGTGATGCCTCTGTTGATGTTTCCTTCTCTAGGAGACAGACAACAAACGTACGCTTCTTCGTTATCTAGTGAAGAGAGACGGGCAGACGGGGACTCTTGCCGAAATGTTGTTGTACTCGTCCTTTGTTTCTCTGCTTAACCGGCACAGCCCCTTATTTTAGGCAGCTTCAGGCTGGCATGCTACGGAGTCTTCTGGTCTTCGATGGGATATAGAAGAAATGGACGGCCTCCCATAAGAGGGTCAGATGACTTCGTAAGGGGGCGAGGGGCCATACAACGTCATTTTGCACTGCTGATGGGTTCTCAGTGGGGTCGGTCCAGGGAGGTATCTTGATCCTGGTAGCTTCTTCCTGCTACGTCAGAAAACCGGTTCGTTAGGAACAATGACATTGTGTGCAAGTCACGGCAAACAATCCGGCGTCATGTCAAGTCATGGACATGAACGGTTGAAGAAATTGACCGACTTAAGGTGGCAGAGGACACACAAGGTTCACTGGTGACGGGCAAAGCTAGAGGGTCCTCGACTCCACTACAGGATAACGTGCAACGGTTTCGAATTCCATGACCCGGCTTGGCCTCTCTACCGTCTATGGCCAGCATGCATGTGAATGAATATATACACAGCATCATTTAACAAGGTATAGCATACACAACCACGACTTGTCTAGTAACATTCAGAGGGAGAGTCTTAGCTAACAGACCCCTTAAGTAAAACTACTCTGATTTTGTGCTATACCGAACTATTGGTGTTTGCTAGCCATTGTGCGTTGTGTTGAACATTCGGACGCTGAGCTTAGAAGCGTTAAAGGTTTACTGTTATCACCGATCACCTCAGCTTAAAGTACTTTACAACTAAGCAAAAGTTGAGTGAACGCCAGATCAGATGGGCAGAGACGTTATCCCGATACAACTTCACGATTAACTATCGGCCGGGAAAATTAGCGATTACGCCAGACACAATCTCGCGGAGGGAACAAGATATGCCCTTAGGGGCAGAAGACGATAGGCTAAAAGGGCGCGAGATGCAACTCCTGCAGAAGGAGAAAAAGACACTCCGCATCAACCGATCGGCATTCCCTCGCCCTGATCAGGGTGGGAAAACAGTCGTTTTAGCTGGCTTTACATCGGGAGGCGACGCGGACGGCATCAACGTGAGAGCACCAGACTACACGGAACCCCCGGAGAGTCCCTTTCAAGAAGAACCTCTGCGAAGTCTATGGGAAGACAGGTTACAAAACAACAAGCGCTACTATCTGATCAGGGATGCCGTTCAACAGGGAGACAGACAGTTACCCCAGGAATTGGGGATTCCCGTTATGTTGTCCGAATGCGCAGTGGACGAGAATCGACGGTTATGGAGGGACAGGATACGGGTCCCCCATTACGAGCCGTTAAGGACACGACTCATACAGAGCATCCACGAGTCTGTGCTCTCAGGACACCCAGGCAGGGACGTGCTGAAGTCCCTGATCAGCCGTGACTTTCACTGGCCAGGATTATCACAAGAACAAGATGTCAGGAGGTTTGTTCGCAACTGCGACGTATGTGGGAGAGGTAAAGTCTGGAGGGAGAAACGGAGAGGGCTCCTGAAGCCATTACCTATACCTAAGAGGTTCTGGTCGGAGATATCATTGGATTACATTACGGATCTCCCTCTCACTAAGGACAAGAAGAAGAACCTCTTAGTGATCACAGACAGGCTGTCTAAGATTGTCATTTTGGAGTCTATGTCAGAAATATCGACAGAATCAACAGCTGAAGTATTAGCTGTTGCCCTGATCAGGCACCATGGGATCCCAAGGGCAATCGTATCTGATCGAGGGACCCAATTTATGAGTCAGACGTGGAAGCGTTTGTGCCAGCTTCTCAGGATCAAACAAAGGCTATCGACAGCCTACCACCCTGAGACTGATAGAGCCACGGAGCAAGCCAACCAGGTAGTGGAGACCTTTTTGAGAGCGTTTTGTGCGTATGCCCAAGACGACTGGGACAGGTTATGCCCAATGGCGATGATGGCCATTAACAACCGCCCAGCTGCCTCCACCGGGATAAGCCCATTTTTTGCCACTCGTGGCTACAACATGGACCTGATCAGAGTGGAGGAGACCCTGAGGACCGAGGACAACACCCCTATCGCCCGAGCAGAGGGGTTGTAGCAGAAGATTGAGGATGCGACGGAAGGGGCATAGGCCGCAATGGCTGCCGCGCAGGAACGACAAGAGCACTACGCAAATGCTAAGCGGCAGTCGTCTAATTAGTTCAAGGGAGGAGATAAAGTCTGGCTTAGACTCACCAACGTTAAGTCAGACAGACCTTCTAAGAAGTTAGACTGGGTGGATGCGAAGTGTACGGTATTAGAGACCGTGCGAACGCACGCATGCCGTCTAGACACACCACCAGGAATACACAGCGTTTTCCATGTATCCCTCTTACGGCATGCCAGGGAAGACCCTTTCCCATCACAAGAGCAGGACGATAGTCAGCCTGCTGCCCTGACCCAGGGACCCGATAGGAATACGAGGTGGAGAAGGTCCTAGACAGGAAGAAACACGGGAAAGGATGGAAGGTCCTAGTGAAGTGGACAGGGTGGGCGAAGCCGACCTGGGAGCCCCTCAGTCAATTACAGAACACAATAGCACTCATCGAGTACGAAAGGGAACATGGCCCCTTCTCGGAGGGGAGGAGGGGGGTATTGTGACGGGCTGGGCCCGTATGAGGCCTCGCTGATCCTTGTGGCCTAGACCCCCTGATCAGGCCCACCACGGAATCCACAAGGCCGATGTTCCGATGGTCAGTGCAGCGCAGACCTGATGAGGCCAGCGACTGGGAAGAGATTGCAGCTTTCCTTTCTGATCCTCATCGAAGGATACTCGTAGTAGTCGTCATAGCCTGTTGCAAATACACACGCCTTGAACCGTTACAGTAAGTTTACTAAGATTTCTTAGTGTAACGGTCCAAGGCGTGTATATTTGCAACAGGCTATGGCGACTACTACGAGCATCCTTAGATGAGGAATAGAAAGGAAAACTATGAATCTCC